>JAUKWC010037621.1:0-14417 GCA_032356245.1 Endocladia muricata
TTTCTTCTTGATTTTTTCATAATTACAGCGTTAAAGTTACATCTTAACTCGCTGTCTTAAAAATGGGGAGTATTATAATACAATGTTCTAGGCACTCCATCTATTGTTATAATTCCAAAAACATTAGTGCTTTCTTGATATTTTATCAGATCACCATTTGACCTTATTTTTGTCAGTTCCCTTGGCTGTTTATTGTGCATAAAATCAACTACTTTTTCAACATACTCCTTTGAGTTGTTAAGTTCAGGAAATTCTGGACCATGTTTTCTCCAATGCTCATACGCATTCTTAACAGCTGATCTTTGCTTTGTTGCTGTCCATATTCTACCTGCTCCTTTAGTCGCTGTTGCTGCCCATCCAACAAAAGGAATCATAGCCGCAGTACTTAAAGCTACATTAACTTTATCTCCTTCCGCTATATAGATTACTGCGTTAAGTCCGTCAACTATTTCTCCAAGGCCAGGAACCAAACCTGCCAAATCTAATGCTATATGAACACCATTCAAAACATCTTTCGATGTAAAAGCAATTCCATCTTCAGTATTTGAACCACTGTTACCGTCATTGCCTCCATCATCATCCCAACAGCAATCCTCATCGTCATCATCGCCCAATCATCATCGTGATCACCATTATCACAACTAAGACCATAACGTTCATCATCCTCTTCTGGCCAGTCTTCTTCTTCTTCATCATCCCCGCAATCTCCTACACAGGCGGGATCTAGTCCTTCACCTTCTTCATAATCATCCCAACCAAATCCATAACAATCGTCATCATCCCCACAATCTCCTACACAGACAGGATCTAATTCTCCGTCATCCCAATCTTCATCATTCTTTCTTGCCGTATTAAGTGGAGAATTGCCATTTCTACGCTCGGTTTTAATTCGTTTGCCCTTGGCATAGGTAGTGCTTTTTAGCCAAATCCCTCTTTTATTAAAAACTAGAGATCCCCCTCCTTTTTATTTGTGTCTGTTTGGAGGTATACCAAGCCCACTTCCCAGCCAAAACTTGGCTAGAAAGTGGGCTTTATACGCATAGTAAAATTAAGAATAGTTGTATCTTAATTCATTTCATTGTTTATGCATCACACCTTCCTTACTTATAACTATTGTTGCGTTTCTCATTTCCTGAGTCTTTTCACCTCGTTCAAATTCTATGTAAAGATCTTTATACTTCCATACAATTAAATAAGGGTCGTCCTGATATGTACAAGAATTGAAAAGACCTCCTCCTTCTTGTGCAATCATACCAATTCCAATTTCTTCTATAGGCTCCCATTCAAAATTATCAATGCAGTATATATGAATCGGATCTCCATAAACTTCATTAATCAATTCATAGAATGAATGATCTTTTAAAACTAATGGAAAAGTATAAATTAACTGCTCTATTATATTATTCTTGTCAGTTTTTACAGAAATTCTATTGAGAACTTGCTTATGAAAACTAAAATTACCAAAAACGTAATAGTATTTGTAGCTATTTCTATTGGAACTAGAAATAGATGGAACCTCAAACTCCTCAACCTTATCAAAGATATTTATATTCATACCTATAACGTCAATATTCTCGTAATCTGGTGAAACGTTAATCATAAAAAACTGAATAAATAATATTTGATAAATCATTTAAAATACATTATGTACAGTCCCCAGTTGTAAGTAAATTCCAAATAAATGGAGCTGGCTGATGTGTAAAGCCATTTAAGTTATTTCTTGAAGCAGAGCCTCCAAAAGATCTCATTTCACTTTGAATAAACCCATACCAAGCCTCACCCAGCAACTCTTTACTGGCAAGATTATTTTCTATAAACCATAATTTTGCACTTTCTTCTGCTGCTGCCAATGCTAAAGCACTTCTAGTAGCGGCTTGTCCATTCGTCATGTTGTTAGGTGCTGTAAAATACAAAACTATAATATTTACACGTATTGCTCTGTAATCATCATTCCTTGTAGTAGTAACAAAAGTATTATGAACATTACTTGTAGCTGCTCCTTTTACACCATTTTTTGAGGCATATTCAAAACTACTACAATGTGGAAAAGGATACTCTTCTGGAGCAACATCACTTTCAGTAGCCGTAATACCCCTATCACAACCTTTGCAAGCTGGTTCTTCTTCTTCTTCTTCGTAATCATCATAATCACAAATAAAATCATCACATTCATCTACTGGCGACCATGGTTCTTCCGGCCATTCTTCTTCTTCTTCTTCTTCTGGCCATTCATCCCCGCAGTCTCCAACACAAACTGGATCCAACTCACCACCATCAAAACCCTCATCAAACTTTCTTGCTGTATTAAGAGAGGAAACAGCTTTTCTATACTTGGTTTTTATACGTTTACCTCCTGCATAAGTAACGGCCTTTAGCCAAATCCCTCGTTTATTATAAATTTTGGAAACACCCTCTTTGACAGCAGCATCTGGTGCAGACGTTCTAGTATATTCCATAATAAAACCGTTAATACCGTCTTCTTTAATATGGATTGCAATATTCCTTCTCGTATCATCCTCTAAACCAACTTTATTAATTGGTGCTAAAAGAGCAGAACACCTCTTTTCACCAAACCATTTTACAAACTCAATACATTGTGATCAAGTTATTCTTCAAAAGGTAAATAGCTCCTTTTTATTTCCTCTATTTTATATAGTTTTACATACGTCCCCCTTGCTAAAACACCATAGACCAAGAGATAATCCTTATGTATTTCTTTTATAGGAACTACCTTTTGTAGTCTTTTCCCAAGAAAATAAGTAATAAAATAAGTTTCTTCGATTTTTTTCAATTCAAATCTCTCTAAAGCCATTTCTCCTATGATATCGTATATCTGATAATCGACTAATTCTTGATTAAATTTTATGAGTGTAGGCTTTATATCAAAAAAGGGACTTTTATAAAAAGACTGATATTGCTTAGAAAGGATTGAGTCTACCGGATAGTAAATTTTAGTAGGCGTAATTCTAACATTTTTAGTAAATTTTTTAAAAGTTTTCTTACTAATAACAGGAGCTAAAAAAGTATTGTCGTCTATTTGATACATCTCTTTTTCAAAGGCTTTATAATTAAATTTTTTATCTAATTTATAAAGCGTATCAAAATTATAAATTTTTAATTCCTTTTTTTTTATAACAAATATTGGAAATCTAGGGATATAAAATTCGGTTTCATCCATAACCGGCATCCATTTACCTAATAAATCTTGTGCACTCGATTTATTCTTGATTGCGACAAGAAAAATTATTGTAATCAATAGACTATATAATTTATGCTTTTTCAAAGTAAACATCTTGATTTTGAAATAACGCATTGAAAATAGTAAATCTACCAAACCTGATATCTCCGTAGGAAATATCAGGCATTATATGGCTGTAGTATTCTTTGGGAAATGCTCTCATGAATAATTTATCATTATAATATTTCTCAATTTCTCTAAGAATTTGTTCTATTTTAACAACTTTCTTATCGGGCTTATAAATTAAAGGAGGACCAAAAACAGAATCGCTAACATCCTCACAATAAAAAAAACGCATAAAATAAATTGGAAGAACAAAGCTCTCCAAAAGAATTATTTTATAAAAAAAACCATCCAAAAAAAATGACCATTGAAAATTATAAGAAACATCAAACGAATTTATATCACGAGTCATATCTCTAAATTTAATTTTTTCATCTATGCTAGCTATATTTTTGTTCAAATTTTCCAGTTTTGGCTCAGTCTCTTCTTTCAGTTTTAACTCTCTCATAACCTGCAATCTTTTAAATTGCTCTGAGTTCTCATAAACCCTCCTATCAATTGTATGATCCAAATTAATAGGGTAAAAATCGTAAACAAGGTCTTCCAACAGTTTTAAATTAGAACTCATAATAACTTAATATTAATAACATGCATCATTACCGAATGCAATAGTAGCGTACTCTGTTACATCAGCAGGATTGGCATTTGAGTTATACTGAACGCTACCACCAGGGATGGAAAGAGAATATATCCTTTTTAATTCATCTCTAAAAAAATACTCAACAACACTGTTGGTTACTTCCTTGTTAGCATACTTATTAATCGTTCTACCCATAGCCTCTTTAAGCGCTCTAGCTGAAACTGTTGCCATTAAGCCTGCACTTATTTTATCTCCTCTCCTACCTGTAATGGGTGCCGAGAATTTTGTGGGTTTAGGAAGTTCTACCCAATTTTTTAAACTGAACTGTACTCCTCCTATGTACTCTACTAATACTACTTCAAATCCAATATTCCTTACATTGGCCTCTTGATATGTTCTTGTTATAGGTTTAAATTTAAAACTTTTACAACTGGGTGGAGGAGGCGTGTCATCATCACAACCTTTGCAAGCTGGTTCCTCTTCTTCTTCTTCGTAATCATCATAATCACAAATAAAATCATCACATTCATCTACTGGTGACCATTCTTCTTCTTCGGGCCACAATCATTATCATCCCCACTATCTCCTACGCAGACAGGATCTAATCCTCCGTCATCAAACTTTCTCGCTGTATTAAGAGGAGAAATATCTTTTATATACTTGGTTTTTATACGCTTACCTCCTGCATAGGTAACGGCCTTCAGCCAAATCCCTCGTTTGTTTTAAATTTTGGAAACACCCTCTTTGACAGCAGCATCTGCTGCAGACGTTCTAGTATATAAAGCCAAATTTACCTGATCTGGACATTTCCCAACCTTACTTGTAATAATTTGTTTGGAGCTTTGTCCTACTGGATATTTATGCATAAAAAAATGGACTAAACCGGAACCATTTATTCAATTCATCATTAATCAAACTGCACGCTTTGATCCGGTCATTCGAACCTTTCATAGAATCAATAATCCAAAGATTATTTTCCATGTACTCTTGTCTCCAATTTTCAAAAGGTTCATTAAATCCTTTATAAGGTAATATAAACTCACAAAATTCTTCAAATGACAAATTGCGAGCCCACGGTACTTGCCATACATCAAAAGCTAGTTCAATATTTTCTATAAGCTGATCGGATGTCACAACCTCGGTGTCTGGTATAGTTTTAAAAGCATACGGCCCAACTGGATTATTTTTTGTTGATAAATTCCAAATAGAATCAATTTTCTCGTAATAGGAATTTTAAAAAATCAAATTTCTTTGTTTTTCATTTAGTGAGTCTAAGGAGTTATTTAAATCTCGTAATCCTGTGAAAAATGTTTTATAAAAAGGAGAGTTTTTGGTGTCATACGTCTTAAAATTTGACATGTTTTCAATAAGAAAAGTTGCTGCTTTAAATATTAGGCTATCAGAAGTAGAATTATTATAAAATTCTAGTACATCATTATATTTTGGGCGATTTAGTTTGTTTTTATTACATTTACAATGTAATAGTATGAATAGTAATAAGATGATTATGCTTATAAAATTAGATTTGTTCATATGGAAGTATAAATTAAACTCTGTCTACGGCTGGTCACCAAATCAAGGGGAATCCGATCTCCAAATTTAACGATTTGTTATTGAACTAACGCGCTTCAATTTTAAATTGAACTCATCCATTTCTTTCGAATATTCTTGGTTATTAATTGTACAAATTTTAATTGTACAATACCAGTACGGGTTTGACAAGCTGTGTGGTTACATCTTGAACACTTAAATGGCATCTTGGCCTTTATTTGAGATAAATATTCCTTGCAATCTTCATCTGTCTTAAACCGATCGCCAAAATCTAGAAGATTTTGACCTTTGAAAATGTCCATAATTTAATATATTTGCTGATAGTCAAGATACGAATTTGGCTACTGACCTCTATAGATTTATATTCTATTAAATAAGTAAATTGAAAGTCACCGACAGTTTTAATTATAGAAAACTGATAAACATAACTTTTATAATGGGAAAAACAGTAAAATTAAGTGATAAAAAAGAATACCGCCTTAAAGTGAGCGAAGTAGTGAGT
Source organism: Endocladia muricata (assembly GCA_032356245.1). NCBI lineage: Eukaryota > Rhodophyta > Florideophyceae > Gigartinales > Endocladiaceae > Endocladia > Endocladia muricata. The sequence goes on from JAUKWC010037621.1 coordinate 5,935, forward strand.
TCTTTACATGATATGGAACATCAATTATTAAGTGATATGATGGAATTAGCATGTTTGGATAAATGGAGGGCATTGATGGATAAAAAAAGCCATGGTATTACCACTTGGTTCGATGAACATGAACTTACTCAAATTGGTGATGAATCCATTAATAAAATAGCCGACTTAAAAGCTTTGATCCAAGAAACACAGCAATTTCTAAAGGAGAAAAATCAACTTTGAACTAGAGTCGCTTTTTAGTTCGTTGTGTTTTTTGGTTGCTCTTAAACTATTTTATCAAAAGCATGGTTTCTAATCCTGTAATACCTGATTCACTTAATGTGTCTACTAGTTTGTCGCTTAGTAAATTACTCAAGAATTCTAAAGTTTTTGTTATTTCGAATTGTCTGATCGTTAAATTAAGTAGTAGTAGTCCATAATAATACAGATTACTATGCTTTATTAAAGCCATGTTCACTGCAAAGTTTTCAAATTTACTCTACATCAACTTTTCTAATCGTATTTGAGTTAAAATTGGGTTTTTTTAAATTATGTCTAGTCCCAAAAAATCTTCGTCAATTTAGGACTAGACAGTTATTTCATTCACAAACTATCTTATCGAAAAGCATGGTTTCTAATCCTGTAATACCTGATTCATTTAATGTATCTACTAGTTTGTCGCTTAGTAAATTACTCAAATATTGAACTTTTATAGAGTTGATTATATCATATTTAGGAAAATCATCGTTAAAGACTAAAGAATTAATCATAAACTTTTTTTTCCTTCCTAACGATTTTTCAACTTCATAGATTGTCTTTAAATCTGGTATAGGAATAACTTCTTCAACCTCCAATTTAATCTGATGAAAAATTTGAGCAGAAGATTTTTCAATATCTACAAATTTCCATATGTCAATTATATAGTGAAACCAATAATACTCTAAAAGCTCTGCTCTATGATACACTTTTATTGGATAAAAACGATGTGGAGGTAAATTAAATTGTTCTAAAATTACTTTTAATTTTGAATTTATAATCATCCCAAAAGCAGGACCGATCTTCTTAATACAATCCGTGGGTATTGCTTTTTTATGTAAAGTAATCTCTAATTCAGGTTCAAAATTTGGAAATTCACGGGGATGCACATTCCTATAAGAGTTTGGTGCGCCACGATTAAACTGCTCTTTAAAATCTGTTTGAGGGTAATGCCCGATAATTTTAGGATCATAAGAATTACCTATTATGTAGTAGTTCATTAAAGCTATTTTTTTATTCCATTAGCGGGATTAATAACATCTCTAAAATAATCATTTAAATTACCCCCTGTATAGTTTTTTGCCTCATCAATAAGATCACGTAAATTTGGAATTAATTCATTCTCCAAAAAGTCTTTAGCTTCTAGACCTGTCGCGTTTTGTGTTTTAGCTAAAAAATCATCAAATTTGGCTTCCATAAAATCATTATATGCATGGTGGTTTCCATGCAATCCATCACCTGTGATTTTGCTAAATTTTTCCAGAGCAGCACCATTGATAGGGTCATTTATGTGAAAACCCGCATCTGCAGCTTTTTGCACAACATCACTATTATTCTTCGCCCAAGGAATTATGTGGTGAGCTTCTTGCGTTCCATTCGTAGTTATTACCTTAGCGAGATCAGAGCTTGTACCAAATTTATAACTTTTTTCAACAACATCGTAGGTTATTGTCAATACTTTTTGACTACCTGTAATTACATTAGGAACTGTTTTTACTGCTAGTTTACCTATAGTAGCTCCCCACCCAGCAAATGGAACCATTGCAGCAAAGCTAAAGCTTGCATTTACGGCATCTCCACGATATATATAAATAGTACCATTAACAGCATCAGCAATTTCACCAACTCCTGGAATCAAACCTATAACGTCCAATCCCAATTGAGCAATATTTAGCCATACCTCTGCAAGAACTTCAGCATTTGACCATTCTGGATGTTGTTGTTGTATAAGTCTTTTTTGTTCATCATAAAAATTATAAACTTTCACTAATAATAGAGGGTCTACGGTTGTGCCTAAACAACATTCATTATCATTAACAAATTTTTTCATTCTATCACGGAACTGAGAATCATTATTTGTTTTATAAAAAATATTGATCGCACTAAAAGCCTGAGCTCTTACAGAGGGCGTGTCATCATCACAACCTTTGCAAGCTGGCTCATTTTCATCCTCCCAATCATCCGAACTATCATTTTCATCAAAATCGCAATCAGGACTCTCACATTCATTTACTGGATGTTCTTCTGGCCATTCTGGCCAATCATCTTCGCAGTCTCCAACACAAACTGGATCCAACTCACCACCATCAAAACCCTCATCAAACTTTCTCGCTGTATTAAGAGGGGAAACATCTTTTCTATACTTGGTTTTTATGCGTTTACCACCTGCATAGGTAACAGCCTTTAGCCAAATCCCTCGTTTATTGTAAATTTTGGAAACACCCTCTTTTACGATAGCACTTGAAGAATAGGTTCCATTAAAGTCTATAATAAAACTGTTAATACCATCTTCTTCAATATGAATTACAGTATTTCTTTCTGTTTTCTGCTTTAAACCGATTTTATTAATTGGTGCAAAAATTTCGCAATGCCATATTTTCAATATAACTTAACAACAGTTTATTTTACGATTTCACTATTCTTCAAAAGGCATAATATCCCATTCTATCTTTTTAATAACGTTCAAAATAATAGGAGACTCTAACATCTCTGGATGATATATGACAATGTTGTTTTTATTGATCTCTTTGATAGGCAAAACCCACTCTCTTTTCTTATTCATTCCATATTTTACTACAAAATAAGTGTCATCTATATTTTCCAAACCATAATTTGAATAATTAGCTATTGAGGTAGTATCAATTATTTTTTTGTTATATTCTTTATTCATAAATTCTAAAGTCTTGGTTGCATTGAATATGTTTTTTTCCAAAGAATTATCATATTGCTGAGATAAAACATTTGAGACCGGCATGTTTATAGTCGTAGGTAGTAGTCTTATAAAATGCCAAATAGAAATATCATCAAAACCTTTATATTTAAAATATTGATTCATTCTATTTTTATCAACAAACCTGTACTCATATACCTTGTAATTGTCTGAAATACATTTTTTTACGGTATCAATTAATACAGTCTCTTTTTTGTAAAACTCATCAAAATTATAAGTTTTTATAGTACTATTTTCTACAAATTCAAGGACGATACATTCTGGCTCGACATAAGTGTTTTCCGGATTAATTAAAACCCACTTTCCAGACAATTTTTGACTTGAAAGTGGGTTTGATAAAATAAATAACAATAAAAAAAATCTCATCTTTTCAATTAATTCTTTTCACTATAAATGATTCGGCAATAATATACGGTTGCCCCAAATTATAACTAAATGGACTAACATCTTTGTTTCCAAATATAAGCGCTTTATATTGTTTTACTTTATTAAAAACAGAAGTAGGCTCATTTATTATTATAATCTTTAAATTGACATCTTGATACAAGCATATCCTTTGCAAAGGAGCCAATAAGCGTTCAGGGATTTCTATGGTTTTCTTTTTATGCCTTTTAAATGAATCTTCCAAAGCGTAAAAGGTATCCGCATAGCTCAACCAATTGCCTGTTTCATCTTCATATAATTTAGCCAAGCTTCCTCTAAACGACATCATATCATTTGGATAATTTTGCAACTCACAAATTGCAACTTTCTCATAACACCACCACAGAAGTGGATGACTATTCAATAGCTTTAGCTTAATGAACGGCATATAATTCTCTGAGAATATATTGTGAATAGTCTTGCAATTACCAACTATTATTTGCCATTTACTAATTTTTCCTGTAGAATCACTTGTTAAAGAAAATTGTAGCTCAACACTATTAGGAAAAGTACTACCAACAAATGTTTCCAGTCTAAAATCAATATCAGTGTAGAAAAAATCTGAATTTGTTAAATCAATTAATTCTTTCATTTTTTGACAAATTAATCACAGCTTCCAGTGCCAAAAGTTCCTGTTTGATAAGGGATTATTGGACCATCAATTTTTGTTGGTCTAATTGTAACACGTCCTCCAGGAATTCTAAGAGGGTAATCTTCTTTTAGTACATTTTCAAAAAATATTCTAGCACTTGTTTCGTTGGCAGTAGGATCATCTTTAAAACGCTCCCAAGTTTGATCCATCGCATATTTCAAAGCTCTTGCTGAAGCTTCTGCGAGAATACCATTAGTGTAAAAATTATTAAATCTATCTCTTACTGGCGCATTAAATTCCATAGGAGTTGGATAAGATAAATCAACCGGAATAGAATTGTTATTTGTGTAGGCTTTCATTCTTATTTCTGATACATATGCGTTTTGAAAAGGAGAGCTATGAAAAGGCCTTGTGAATTGAAAGCTCTCGCAACTAGGTGGAGGAGGCGTGTCATCATCACAACCTTTGCAAGCTGGTTCTTCTTCTTCTTCGTAATCATCATAATCACAAATAAAATCATCACATTCATCTACTGGCGACCATGGTTCTTCCGGCCATTCTTCTTCTTCTTCTTCTTCTGGCCATTCATCCCCGCAGTCTCCAACACAAACTGGATCCAACTCACCACCATCAAAACCCTCATCAAACTTTCTCGCTGTGTTAAGAGGAGAAATATCTTTTCTATACTTGGTTTTTATACGTTTGCCTCCTGCATAAGTAACGGCCTTTAGCCAAATCCCTCGTTTATTGTAAATTTTGGAAACACCCTCTTTGACAGCAGCATCTGGTGCAGAGGTTCTAGTATATTCCATAATAAAACCGTTAATACCGTCTTCTTTAATATGTATTGCAATATTTCTGCGTGTGTTCTGCTTTAAACCAACTTTATTGATTGGTGCAAAAATTCCATAATACCCTTTCTTACTATGTAACTTAATACGCACTTTGCTCCAATCGACCGCACCTACACGATAATTAATTTTATCTATATTCGCGTTACCTCTATACGTAGTAAACCATTCTTTGGCCTGATTAATTAATTCTTCGTGCTCCGAAGAAAAACCTTGTTGATTTGGGTCATCAAACCGTTCTGTGGTGCAACTAAGCACACATAATAACCCCAAAAATGCAACACCTGCATTCCTTAAAAAATTTTTCATTTTTAAAATGTTTTAAATTAAAATTGTTTATAAAAACATTAACTCTCGTTATCTAGAAAAACAAAAGCATCATGTCAAGGGGGGTAGTAATATTGACTGCAATGATACTAAAAAAAATGTTTCCATTTTTGTTTTAACTATAACTTAACAATTAGTCAAAATAAGCTCTTTTGATTTCCTCCTTAATTTTCTTTGTAAATCTGTTTGGAGTTTTAATTTTCATCGTATCTATTTTAAAGGCCATTTTGATGGCTTGCTGCCTTTTCTTTTGAAATTCGTATAACTTAAGCAATTGATACTTGGGATAAATTCGGTTAGGAACCATATTGCAGGCATGTGTATAATGGGCTTCCGCCTTTTCAAACTTTGAAATATTTCTATAGTTATTGCCCAAATAGACATACAAATCACTATGATTAAAATACACTTTTGACTGTTCTAAAACTTTAATACTTTCCTCATATTGCTCATTTTCGGACAACTCTGCTCCGTAATTATAGAGAAAAACACCATTATCACATAATATTGGGTATACTTTTTCATAATTTTCAAATGCTGTTCTATCACCTTTAATCTCGTAGGAGGCATTTTCCCATACTTCAATTGCATTGTATATTAAATAACTTTTACTCAACATAAAGGAAAGTCCAACAATACTTATAATTAATAAGAGTTTTGCTATCCAATTAAAGGGATGATAAAATTTAAAAACAATGACTTGCTTTGCATTCTTTGACAGAATTGCCAAAAAGAATACGACCAGTGGGAATATCGCCATATTTCTAAAAGGATAAGAGAATAATGCAAATGTCATCAAAGCGCAAAGAATATACTTGCTAGTAATAAATACAAAGGAGCCGCTTGGTGCCATCGTACGAGTTTTTGCTTTCATTATAAAATATGCTAGAGTCAATAGTAATAAGCCTCCTGCAAATCCAAGCTCTACAACTAGTTGAACTAGCTCGTTAAAAGCATAATACACATTGTCTGCCAACCATGCAAAACGATATTCTTCGAGATTATTAAGAAAATATAGTGATTGGTAATTCAAATACTCTGAACCGAATCTGCCAAACCCGATTCCAAAAAATGGGTTTTCTTTCCACATGGTATAGCACACCTTCCAAATCAATAATCTTCCATCTGCCGAATCAATTTTATAATGATACAAAGCCACGAAAATCACTATAAAGAGGGCTGAAATTAGTAAGATATAAAGTTTTCTTATTTGATTAAATCTATTTTTAAAATAATTTTCTTTTAGTAATACAATGAGTACTATAAGTGATGCCAGCCATGCAGCTCTTGAATTTAACAGCACCAAAAGTGACATTATTCCTACAATAAAAAATAAATTAAGTAATCGCAAGGTCGTTGACCTTTGTTGATTTTTAATTAAAAAATCAAAACAGCAAAACAATGAGAAAATTATAACTAAATATCCCGAAAACTGCCCTGGATTATGGAAAGTTCCTACAATTGGAAAAAAATGGCTAGAACTGGAAATTAAACCCATGTATTGTAGGTAGCCAAGACCGACACCAAAAAGACCTATAATCGCAAGTCCCAAAATGACTATCAGGAGAACGCGTACAGACAACTGTTTGACCAACAGATAAAAACCTAATAGTAAAGGAAAATAAATAAAATCGTACCGTACTCCAAATGAATTTCCTTGAAAAAATGCACTTAGAAATATCACAACTGCGATAAGAAAAATAAATACATCAATGTAACTGCAACTTAATCTAAATGTTTTCTTAAAAACCTTTTCAAAGGCAACAACAAGAAGCAAACAAGAAAGCAAAACCGCATTAATGATTTTGTTATATTCGGTTTCCCAAAGTGCTGAGAAGTTATTCTTATAAAATGAAACTATAAAAATTGTTACAATTAAAAGTAATTGAAGTACTGCTAAAATTGATTTCGATTTATGCATATAATTTTCAAAACTTATCAATCGAGCTGTCGCCAATACGACAAAAAGAGCCAACCCAAACTGATTGCATTAATTATTAAATTTGAAGGCAAATTCGTCTTTCATAATTTAACCTAGATCAATTATATGAATTTGTTGAAAAGTTAATATCCATCACTTTTTGTTATGCAAGGTCATGAGCACCCTGTTCCGATAAATCTATGTTATTTATAATTTCACAATCATCATTGGACTACTCGCCCTATTAAGCAAATATTTGCTGATTTAAGTCTATTAAGACCTATATCTTATGAGGAAAACACAGTTTATAACAGACAGCTTTTAATTCGTACAAAAATCCAAAATAAAGAAGTACAAAACTACTTCCTAAATTCAATACAAATTACACATCTTCTACCGATTCTAATTTTTTATTTTAAACCGCCACAGCTCCCTTAATATGAGGATGTGGATCGTAATTGATTAGTTCGAAATCTTCAAATTTGAAATCAAAAATATCGGTTACTTTTGGATTTATTTTTATGGTTGGTAACGTCCTTGGCGTTCGTGATAACTGCAACTCCAACTGGGTTACATGATTGTTGTAGATATGCGCATCACCAAACGTATGTATAAAATCACCAGGAGCATAGCCACACACCTGCGCTACCATCATTGTAAGCAAAGCGTAGGAAGCGATATTAAAAGGCACTCCTAGGAAGATGTCTGCGCTACGTTGGTATAATTGACAAGATAATTTACCATCAGCTACATAAAATTGAAAAAATGCATGACATGGTGGCAACGCTGCTTTTCCGTTAGCCACATTTTCAGAAAAAGAGATGGACGTGTCTGGTAACACGCTGGGATTCCAAGCAGACACCATCATACGACGACTATTAGGATTTTTTTTTAAGCTTTCAATAACCTCTCTGATTTGGTCGATCTCATCACCATTCCAATTACGCCACTGATAGCCATAAACAGGACCAAGATTTCCGTTTTCATCCGCCCAATCATTCCAGATTCGTACTCCGTTTTCTTTCAGGTAGTTGATGTTTGTATCTCCTCGAAGAAACCATAACAATTCATAAATGATCGATTTTAGATGAAGTTTTTTGGTAGTTACCATGGGGAAACCTTTACTTAAATCAAACCGCATCTGATATCCAAAAACACTTGTGGTGCCTGTGCCTGTGCGGTCTCCTTTTTCATTTCCCGTATTCAGTACGTGTCTTACAAGATCGTGGTATTGTTTCATATTTATTAAGTGTTGGCTGTTGGCTGTTGGCTGTTGGCTGTTGGCTGTTGGCTGTTGGCTGTTGGCTGTTGGCTGTTGGCTGTTGGCTGTTGGCTGTTGGCTGTTGGCTGTTGGCTGTTGGCTGTTGGCTGTTGGCTGTTGGCTGTTGGCTGTTGGCTGTTGGC
>JAUKWC010037632.1:3280-14392 GCA_032356245.1 Endocladia muricata
GGGTGGGCGGGAGTCGATGAGACGATGGCGAAGACGGTGTACGAAAGGATTGTAGGGAACAAGTGGGAGGGGGGCCGGAAGAGAGGGAAGAAAGGGATTGGTCGGGGAACAGAGAATGTGAGTCGGTAAGAGTGGATAGGTAAAAGTTCTGTTCACTGTTTACTGTAATGTTTGGGCAGGGGAGTGAGTACATGGAACAGTCGAATGAGATTCAGTTTGAATGTGAGTGCAGCATTCCCTATTGCCCCGTGTTCAGTCAGACATTTGTATTTTGTTCATTCGTACAATTAGTTCGTATCGTCCCGGATTTTCCCACCCTTCTAATCCACAATCCTTGCTGTGATGTTTTCAAGAGGATGATTGTTTTCACTTGTATGATCTCGCGTCGCTTGAGCTTGTGCAGGCTCTGTCGAGTGGGCGTCCGAGACACTGACGACCTCGCGAAAACACGATTCCACAATCATTTTCCTCAAATCCCGTAATACGGTATTCCCTGCATGCATCAATGCCACTTCAAATAAAGTCTGAGGGTAAGCCAAGTGTATCGACCAATTTTGAACAACAGCAGCATCATGGGAGGAATGACTATGGATTCCTCGAGAAGGGTTCTGGTGTCAGCTGGGTTTGTGATTTTACCTCTTTGGAAAATACAAGTGGGAGTCATATGAGGCCAGCAGACGGCTGGGAAAGTATGCAATTTGTATGTCACGAATGATGACTGAGCTACTTTTCGGACAAGTGACTAACCCTTCTTTATCTTATACTCGTGACATGAATGGCTCCAGACTGCGCTGCACTAGGACTCTTCCTGCGCAAAAACGTCCTTCAAAGTTTTGTACAGCTCCACCCTACCCGAAAAGAGTACCCCAAAAGCTTCGAATAGGTGAAAATGACAGCGAAACAGGTCGCCTCGTCGACTCTTTCACAAGCTCAAAAATGTTAAATGTTTGGGAGGTGAACTGGTCTTGTAGGAGCTAAAATGATCAATGGACGCTAGCTAGCGCCAGCTGCACAGAGGATCTTGCCCACTGTGAGGTCAAGCTTGGCCCCACAGGAAGTCAGCAATTATTGTTACAGCATGTACGGTAAACATTGCATTTGATGGGTTCGCTAGTTGCTGTACCTGAAATGGGCCTTCCCTCTCTCGCAAACCAAAACTTCCGAAATAGACAGCGGTGTAGCCCACTGAACATATCCTTAGAATTAGACACTTCAGAAGTCAGTTCGGCGTTGGATCAGACTTTAGAGCGACATTGGGAGCGTCTGGGATAAATAACATGGTAGAATTGAGATGATTTCTGATGCATATTGGACATGTGGCCTCATCTGAGGCCAACTTTCAAGTCGAAGTACTCAAATGATTCGACTTTTCTTTAAGTAATTCATTTCGCCCGAGCGACTTCTCGTAGTTTTGACCGTTCAGGCAGGGTACATGTGTCCAACTATATTGAAAGTAGAAGTAGAAACCCCACCAATTACCCTGCCGAGTACCCCGCTTTCCGAAACTATATCCCCAACTCCCCACTCCCGTTGCATTGTTTGATTGCGAGTTAGTACTAAATCTCATCCAGTCATCCTTAAACCCAAGTGTAGACCGATGTATAGTGCCGACTGGAGCGTTCAGAAGATCTCACGGACCGTCGGAGAAGTCTAAAAGTAGAAGGTCATCGATGGTATTGCCACTGATGCCCACAGTAGCTGGAAGCTTACCCACGGCGTCAGGATCATGCCATTGCGACTGAAAAACATCGAAAAGGTGAAGGGTCTGGAAGATACAGCCGAAGTGAAAGCCTCAGTTGCTCGTCAGGGTTCTGAGTATTAGGTGAAGTTATGCGGCTATTCCAAATTGGATGTTGACACTATCGTTATCATACCTATGAGTGGAAAAAGTCACGGTGACAAAAAAAAACGCAAGCCAAGGAGCACCTAGACTATTCGTAGATATTAATAACGCATTACAGACTCATATAGAGGTGACCCTGATCCGAAATGGTTTCATTCGCTCAAACCCGCGGAAGGTCTCTGATTCGATCGACGTGATTGTATTTGTAAGCTCCCTCCCTGCATGAATAACCCTTACTGACCACTCTATAGGATCATACTACTGCACCATTTCAATTGAATAGTTTCGTGGACGACGGCGGAACTTGAAAGTAAGTATTTCATAATGTCACTAAAAGATGAAACATTATGATCCGTCCGAACTGTGGTCTTGATAACGACATGCCGGTTCAGAACTTTTCGCATGTTGTGAAGTAGACTCATGAGCTACCACCAACTGGCGTCCACTCGTCCTGCTAGTATCAAAGATTGAAAAGATCTTTATCCTGAAAATAGGCGCAGGCTTCTGGCGGATGGAGTAGAGTCGTAAAACTCCCATCCATACTTTAGTCACTGGAATGCCACGGGATGATCCCTTTCCTGCCATTCCAGAACCTAGAGTTCTTCTAGCACGGCGATGTTTCGCGTGAACACCGACATTCACGGACGGTTTGAACTGTCGCGTCCAGAGTGTGTTCGTGTCGAATACTCGCAGTTCTCTTGCCAGTATAACATCCGGCTCGTACTGCAAAGTATGTAGTACACTGCAGCTCCACATCTTATATTACATACTTCGGGGGGTCCACGATGACCTACAGCTAGTCTGACGAAAATGAGCCTACTTTGGACCCTCTGTACTTTTAAATACCCTGCAGGGGATTGTGCGTCACTTTGCTGAGAACTACCAAGTGCGTCATGCCGCACATGCCCCTCGACAAACCTGAGGATTGTTCTCGGCGATTTTCAGGTACAACGGCTTCCTCCAAAGTGTGCTGCTATAATATCCCAAGAGGCACAATCAAAAAATCTGCGCTGACTTTTGCGACAGGAAAAGTATCATACTGGAACACAAACGAGGTATTTCTTTTAACCGGCGCAAGATGTGGCAGGGTTTATGAGCTGTATTCATCGGTATTAATCTGGTCCGTCCCGATGGGTGACAGGTTCAGTGGCATCGCGAGTTCCAAATGTAGTGATTCTGTTCTTCTTCATGCGTTCGCGTAGTAGATCTTGCGTGGTACAATGTACGGTCTCTGATCCGCAATACGCGCATGAATTCAGGCATACGGCGCTGCGTATGTTAAAACAACCAGTCGCCAACCGCAGTCAATATCTGAGGCCGACAGTCAAGTCGGCATCATCTGACACGTCAACTTGGGTTCCTTGACCATGAATCTACTTCCTTTCCATGCTGTTCTGCCACTTTTCCGCAGAAGGGCCAGGGGAGAACACACACCAGCACTTCACTCTACCCTTGCTGTAGCCATGGTATAAGTGACCCCCGCAGGACGGAAGGATCATGTCGGTGTTTCCGGAAATGTACGCCGGCGTCCACTGAGGGCGGTACAGGACCTACCAATAATCGCGGCTGACTAGACATTTTGCAGTTCCTGGTCTGGTATTAGTACACCCGTTCTTACACCAGGTGGACGTCCGGGTCCAGTACTACTATTGTCCTGCTTCCACCAAGTAACCTTCCCGGTCCGGTACGATCAAACTCGGACTTCCACCCGGTAGACGTCCTGATCCAGTTTCAATAGACTCGCACTTACAGCAGGTGGACGTGTAGTGTCTTTTAGACATTTGGCTTCATATGAGGCCAACTTTCTAGTCGAAATCTAAAATCATTACGATTTTTTTGAATTTCCTTTTTTAGCCCGAGCGGCGCCCCGTAATGCTGAAAGTCTGGACAGGCTAGCGCTGTGCAACTTCACCAACACCAGGAGCGAGAATTCCCACGTATAACCGGAAGAGTCCTCAATTTTCGAAAACCATGTTTCCAAGTTTCGACCCCCATCGCATCGTCGGATCGCGATTTCATACTCGCGCTCGCCTTGCATCGTCCGACTTGAAGTGTCGGCGGATGCGTGGTGCCGAGTGGAAGGTCGAGAAAGTTTTTGGAGCCTTCGGAGATGTCAAGGAGTCCAAGTTCACCGGCAGAAATGTCACTGACGTGAATACCAGCTGAGAGCTTGCCAATAGTATCAGGGTCGTGTTAGTGCGGCCGAAAAATACCAAAGCAGGAAAGAGTCCGAAAAAAGGTACTGAATCAGGAATCTCAATTGCTCTTCAGAGCTATGAGCAATTGAGAAATCAGTCTGGCAGTTCCGAATCGGGTGTTGACATCAACCCCGTCACACCCGTGGATGAAGAGGGTCAAGATTTGACTCGGGACAAAAGACAAGATGCAGCTGGCCCCTTCGTTGAGGCCAATAGTACTGTGTGGACTCGTGCCGAAGTCACTCTGGAAATGAGTGGCTTCATTTGCACGAAACCTTGGAAGGACATTGGCCCAATCGACGAGCACGTATCTAAGAGATCCTACCCTCCATCATTGACCACATTCGACTACTTCATGTGGATGTTACCGCAGCGTCACTTGATTTGCATGGTTGTGTGGACCAACAGAGAACTGGAAAGCAACTGCTTCGAGACAATCAGCAAAGGAGAAGTGATACGGTTTTTTGGGACTTTAGTCCTCATGACAAGATGCCAGTTCAGCAATCGTGGCCCATTATGGAGCAACATCACGAGCAGCAAGCACTTTCTGTCTGCGCATTTTGGTGACATAATGCATTGTAACCGTTTCGAGCAGCTTAGAACCTGCGTTGCATTTACCGGAGTTGGAAGCAGCGGTGACACTACGGATCCAAGATGGAACCTAGTCAAAGGCTTTCTTGGTGCAATTAATGATCAATGGGCCACAAAGTTCAATCCCTTTCACCGCACATGCGTCGACGAGAGTATGTAGAAGTGGTACGGGCTAGGGGAGAGCAGGACTTCGTTTGGTATTTCACATTACGTGTCACTCGATCGCCAGCCGGAAACTGGATCTGAAATCAAGTCAGATTTTTGCGGTGTCAGTTGCGTCATGACTCGTCTCGAGCTGACATTGTCAGCAGATGATAGTGTCCATCAACAGTACGAGGGCAGCTGTAACCCTGGAACCTCCGTACTTCTCAGCCTGGTTGAACCATGGCTTCAGACGGACAGAATCATCTGTGCTGACTCGCACTTTACATTGGTTGTAACAGCTACAGTGATTCTTCACAATGGCCTGAAGTTTACTGGTGTTATCAAGGCTGCCAAAAAGGGATACCATGTCGATTACCCTTCAGGACTGGAAATAGCCGACAAGGGTTCCCACGTCACGATGGTCACTCGTGCCTAAACTCATGGCCGTCATGTCGGTTGACCGGGACAGACGCTATTTCAACAGCTGTACTGGGACAACCTCGGCTGATGACACCATATACCGTCAGAGGTAGAGGTCTCATGACGGAAACCCCCAATTGGAAAGCATTGAGATTACCATTCCAAAAGGTTGTGAAAACTACTGTGGAACATGCTCGGAGGGTGACAACCACACTTGCTGTCGTCGGGATAACCTTGGGCCGGAAAAGGAGTTCGAGGTTACAGATTCGGCGGTGAGAGTTAACAACTCTCTACTGACTGTATGCATCATTGACTCCTCGAAACTGTACACGGGATGCCGAAAGAGTAGGGTGTTGACCCCGAACGATTTCTACTGGCAAGTGGCAGATGGACTGTTTCATAGTGGTATGAAAAGAGCTTTGCAGAATCGCAGGAGGTCTGCATCTCAAATCCCGAACGATAACGTGGACTTTGACAGGGGGTTTGGGGTCCACTTAACCCCCCCAAAGCGCAGACGTCTGCATTCCGACGGAACTTCATCATATGTGGCCTATAAATATCGCTGTACTTTGTATAAGAACACGAAGAAATTGAAATTTACATGTTCCGGTTGTTTCCGAAATATTCGCCGAGAAGTTTATATTTGTCATCCTGAAACTGGCAGGGATTAATTTATGCAGCACGTCCAGGAGGTCCATGGTTTTGAATATGAAGGAGATGAGGAGTAGTGTTTAAAATGTTTGCGTATTTCGGGAAGTAAAGTGTGAAGCTCATGCTGGTGAGCAACCCTGGTTGACGCCTTAGTCGTCACTTCTAAAGTTTTACCAAAATTGAAAACCGAATCTATTGCCCCCATCAGTTCTATCGGCGTCGTAAGACTTGCTCGATCTCGTTGCATCGCTATGAAATGCCCCTTTAGATGATGTCTCCGTATACTGTCTTCTGTTCGAGTTGGCTCATTACAAGAACTCTGAATTGTAACTACTTCGGAACTTGTCGAGTCCTCAGATAGGTATTCAAAGCGCAAAGGCGCTCAGCAAAAATCGAACTCCCGCTCAGATGCTCTCCAAGCAGCCCGAGGACCACCGGACTAGCTCGTCGCAGTTAGAAATAGTAGTAGAAAGTTTTCTGCTTCACGGCGAAAGGAGCACAAGGCGGATAGTTGAGGTAGTACACCGTTCAAATATAGTAGAAAAGAGAAGGTTTAATTTGTTTATTGCAGGCGTAATTTTGACTCCATCTGAGGCCAGGGTTGACGTTACATGAGGCAAAAACCACTGTCCAATAGACACGAGGTCTATTTATACTAGTTTCTATACTCCAGTTTTCAAAAGTCCGGTCTAGAGATACCAGCTGATACACGACGTCCCATGGAATTCCACGCGGCAGTCATACTGCGTGACGTACTGCAACATCTGGAAGTCTATCACTAATTTTAATTCACCACACCTGCCCTATCCGTAATTCCAAAGCTAGGACTACAGCGTATCAAACATAGTAGAAGTAAACCATACGTCCACTACGAGAGGTGAATGTCCCGTGTAGCTCTAGTAGACATCTGTACTGCAAAATGTGCACTACATGCAGACTGTCTGGACGGCTCTGCGCCGCTATCATCACGGCGCATTACGATCCCCTGTCTGCTATCCCTTTCTTCTGTTCCAATGATCCATACCCTCGACGTCGCATCCCAGCCTCGGTGTCGCGCCACTCTCCAATCACATCATGTATCCCGCCCAATCCGTAGTCGGATCCGGTTATGGCACGCGACGACGATGTGCTGCTCACCGACGCATGCAGTCGCAATACGACGAAAAAGAATCCCTCGCTTGATAACTTCGGCCGACGTCAAGGGGCCCAGGCAGGTCTACCGAGATCGTTCCCCGCATCGTTGCAATTCAGCTGGGGCCTACGACAAGCAATTGCGTTCCTTCGTTTCGCCGCTGTGCCTCAAAATTACTTTAGAGCGTAAAAAGCTTTGGAAATAGTATAACGACACGTAAGACAATATTATTGCATTCCGATGCTTACCTCTAGTTGTAGTAGCCGCCAGTGAATATATGATACTCTTCTGCCCAGCAGCCATTACCATAGATGCGTGTAGAATGGTAGGGACGGCTTTCACGGTAAGCAATTCCGCGTGCCCCGGGCCTGTACGAAAGTTTGTGCGGGCGGGAGTGTAGGTGCCTCGGCGTGCACGAAACGAAGTACAGGTATAATGCATGCGGGAGTGCTTACAAGTGGATTTGCTGTCTTTTGCATAGTGAGTACAAGAAAGCAGCCCAGCCCGTCGAAAAGAATGTAGCTTTCTGTTTCCACAGTTCCCTGCCAGTCATTCACGATGAAGTCTCTTCGCTCGCGCTCTGTATGCGCTGGAATCTTCAGGAGTGCGCCTACTGGCCTCCCGACACGTGCTTCCTTTTCAAACACGAGCAACATTGTCACTTCCAAACACAGCAACCGGCCGAGCTCGACCCAACTTCTCGGCAAGATTTGCCGGCCCCGGATTCTTCCGCTCACTACGAGGACGACGTCTCTTCTGATCGGTCTCCAGAAACTTTACTTGCCTTGCTCCTGTTTCCAATAACCTGGCCACCGGGGCGACTGCTAGTAAGACCACCGTCCTCACACAATGTATTATAGATTACTTCATTAATGTGGAGCGGACTGGTGGCCCGCGCACGGTTGATTGGTCGATCCCTGTGGTGACAGACCCTGAATTCTCTCTTGCCCGCCTCGGAGACCGTATTAGGTCGCCAGAAGAGGTTTGCTCCGCCACAGTCGCTGTCGTGGAAGGCGACCTTCTCCGTTGGGGCTTCCTGGCAACTCAAACCTTGAACCACAGCCGGACGTCCCTCGCAACTGAATACTTCCGGGACCATGTCATGACATCACAAAAGCAAAGAACGCAAGCAAATAAGGAGTCTCCCTACCCTCGCTTTTTTGGGGACCCTCCGCAGAGCGACGCGCATATTTTTGCACATTCACTAAAGACCAAGATCCGCCACCAAGTTGGTAAAGAACTCAAGGGAGAAGTCACCAGCAACATGCTCGGCGGCGGCATCTGCGACACCAGGACGTTGGAAAGCCGCTCGTTTAAGATTTGAATGTATATCTACATCGAGAAAACCGCCACTACGCCTAAGAGCAGAACCGTTACTACCAAACCCAGGAGAGAAGTAACAGATTGCACGAGTGCTGGTCGCCGCCGCCAGTCTGTCGCGTGCCGATAAAAGACGCGAAACTTTCTCGTGGCACTCCAGCGCATTAGTTCTGTCCTTCCCATTGAGCTTGGGTTGTACAGCCTGCTCGAGACATCGGTCCGTCACTGATCAACTCCGTGCGCACAGTTTTACACATCTGGCGCGGCGTGGTTTACGACGAGGTGTTGCAAATTGCCTCTGAATTCTGCGGCTTACATCCAAGTTTGCATCATGTCCAATAGAGCAACTATTGTCCGATGCTGCGCGGCCACCCTCTCCGAGAAAGGGGAGGGGAGAGAAGACGCCAAAATAGCACTCCACGTTTGCTGTAGCCGTGATATAGTTGCCGAACACAAAACTTGAGTGGCAGACGCCAGGTGGAGAACAGGTCAAACACGTATCACACGAAGCTTGGAAACAAATTGAAGAGCGAATCGACGTCAATGAGATGTTGTGAGCGTTTATTTGATCTGGTTCGACAAGCAGAACTTCTTAAGGTGCGTGAGTCGTCACCGTTGACGGAGGTCGGGATTTGTTCCTGTGAAAACAACTGAGCAATTGAATGTTCTGTTTCCAGCCCAATTGTATACATCTATCTAGCCAAGTTTCTGCAAATAGGCAGATCGCTACCGTTGTCAATACTGACACCCCCCCCCGTCGCTATAATTCGTATATTTTTCAAATGTCAAATTCTACTCTTGCAGCCAGCACAAAATGTCGTCTATCTATGTGCCATGCCATTTGTCGCCAACCGAGCCGGGTCGACCTCCCGCGGCCTCGCTTCCTCACCCGTCTTGCGGTACAACTTTCGTCTCTCCGTGCTTGTTTTCTCTCTGGACACCCAGTCACTCTGCCCCGGCCACAGCTCCCAACCCATGTCCTTCTCCCTCCAGGTCTAAACTTTCTCCACCTTGATTTTCATGGTTCACGCTTTCTGACAACTGCCGTACTTCCGAAAGGACGGACAATTTTTAAATCGCGGCCTTTACGCACTTATTGCTCCCGTCGGCCACGGAACCTCAGCTGGGGGCAGAAATAGGGCCGCAGCGGGGGCGGACGGCGGTTGCGGTGGAGCTGGGGGCCCGAATAGGTCTCTAAGTGATGAATCTGAGTCTTCGTCTCGCAAATGCCTCCAACGCGACGCCTCTGGCCTAGCCTGCCTTTTGCTTCACCGCCCCCAAATTGTAGAGGGTTCCGACGGCGGCGATTCCTGCGCAGCTGACGTGGAGCTGAAGGAGCAGCCTGTGTCGCGTTGCTCTTTCTCGGAGGCCGACTTTAAGTCCACCGAGTCGCACGTGAATAATCGGCAGACGATAGAGCCAGCAGCATGGTCTTCGCAGAACCACGGACGCCGCCACCGACCGCTGTCCGACCGACATGTTTCAGCGCACTTACAAGCGCATCCTCGGGGCCATACTGGTCACCGGGAGACGCTGCGAACATCCGTCGCTACCGCATAGCGCCGACGAAAGCATCAAGGACGTCACAGTGCTGGATGACGGCACGTAGTATGCTCTATTGTAAAATCTCCATTGCTGCCAAGCGGTTCTCTGCCGTAAAGAGGAAAAGTACGGCACGGTGCCGCCTCGCAAGCGCCTTTACGTCCGCTTTGTATTCCAGGAGGATGGACACGACGTGACGAACACCGATGTCATGTCCCACGCGTCCGAGTGGAACACTTCCACCGGACTGGTCCGCATAGGGACGTTGTCCTTCGACTACCTTATAAGTGCCAATCACCTCATGCGAGCTCTCGCGATTGAGAACAGTTTGATCCCGCTGGCACTGAGCTAGCACGGATCCAGGGAGGCGATGGCCGAGGCCAGCATGTTGACAGCAGCAAGCCCGACTGCCTCCCATCTCTACGTACGGGTAGGCAGGTTTTTTCTTCTGACACTCATACCTTCTTAAGGGGCGAGGGGAATCGGCTTTGAACAGCTGGACGTCTAGGAAGGTCAATATCACGCACCTTCATGACGCCCATCGTTTGCCAGGGAGCTCATGACTCATTGCTGCACCCCTGACATCCACATCGCGGTTCAAGAACAAGCCGGGCCCCGAAGGAAATTATGATTCTGAATCTCTCTACAAGTGCACGAACAAGCTTTCTTGTGTTTCGCTGAAATCGTTCCAGAAGTAGGGTAATCCCGAAGGCTTGATATGCGTCCACGTTCTAGAGACTGAGATTGCACAATTTAAATTACTCAGATTCGCCGTCAAAGAACTCTATCTCAACCAGGCGGGCCGCTTCCCGAAGAGAGACAATATATCTCAAGACGATCTAGAAAACTGCAATGAGTCCGTCGCTGCGAACGTGGCAAACAATGTAGCTGAGCATTCTGGTGCCAGACCTAGAAAGAACATCGCCCCAGCTCTTGTGACGATCCTAGTTGCTCGGCTGTCGAGGCGTTGCTATGCCCGTCAAACTCCCAAATCCCACGCGACCGAATCCGATCGTTTCGTCCCTGCAAGGAAGAGCCCTACACGGCTAGCTGGCACAAAAGCGATTTCTAAGAAAGAGGACGGCTGCACCTTCGTCAACGCCAACGCCTAGACCTACGGAGATTAAGCAGTCGCGGAATTCTACCAGAGTCACATAATCAGTGGGGCTGTCGAGATGAGAGGTCGGGGACAATGTTAGATCAAAGAACAAGGAGATCATGGCGGCTGAATAGAGAAAGGGGGGTGAGGAGAACACGGGCCGATCAGGAGG
>JAUKWC010037643.1:0-14387 GCA_032356245.1 Endocladia muricata
CGCCATTGCAAAGCTCGTTTGGACCCTCGCTTGGGTCTGCGCGTGCAACGTAGCAATCGACAACACCGCCGAGCATACTGGAGATTTTGTCCGAAAACAACGTCTTTCGTACTACCACACAAAATTTGTCCTCTGAACCCCCATTCACCACGTTTATGGCTACTCCAGGGGCGCATTCTAAGACATCCTCTCCATCCTCTTCACGAGGCCGCTCCGTCCCCTCATTGACTGACTCAAGCAAAGCCCCTCGAACCGTAAAACCATACCAAAACATCTCTTGTGGAATAATGCGGCATGAAATGCGGCAGACACGGCATACTCTCTGCGCGGTTGCTACGGACAGGCACTTGAAAAACGTCAGGGCTAAAAGTGCGTTGGAGCTGGCCGTCACGGCCTTCAGCACGCTGCAGGAATGATATCACTGTCTCCAGCTAGGTGCCCAGGAGTGCAAGTTGCATTGTGGACCCGTACGCAGGCCTCCCATCCTGTTGAGCGTGGTACGCTCGGAACTCGTAGATGACACGTCTCGCCAAAAAGTTTCCAAACAGTATGTCACCTTCCGGAAGATCACACAAATACCTCCGTACAGAGCAATCACCCTATGCTAGATCCTAGACCTTGTTGAGTCGCCACAATGAGAAGTTTGGACTCTTTTACTCCCCGTCTAAGCTCATCAGCCTTACCCGCGCTTGAAGTGCCTGAGATAAGGGCTCCGCCCGCTTGCTATCCGATATAAACGTGGTCTTCCGGGAAATCAAGAAGAAATACGCAAGGCATTGGAACAGCTCGATCCTAGCGTTTTTCTTCCGCGCGCTCATCACGTCGCAGATTGTCTGCCTCATCCTTGCACGTAGGGCATGATCTATTGAAACAGCCTCCTCGCACTCGCGGCGGGGTCCGACGTCCAAGAACGAGGTTGACCAGTTCCCGGTGCCAAGCCCTGCACCCACCATTCCAACCGGAGCCGTCGCCTTATAGTAGTAGTAACGCGTATAGTATTCCTTACGATTCGCAGGAACCGCCGGTGGATTTGAGAGGACAACGTCCAGGCCGTCTATGGAGAGCCCCCCCGCCACGCACGGATCACTGCGACCCGCGCAGTTCCGGATTGGAACAGAATTTTTTGGGTCCAGCTCATCAGTTCTGCGATGGAGCCATTGCAGAATCTGCTTCTTGATGGCCTTGGCAACCCCGAAGTGCTTTGCCCGCACTTAGGTCATGCGCGTACGACTCTGACCATATCTAGTTCCGGCACACGTGGTTGCCTGGTGGATGCCACCAGAGATCCCGGGAGCCACACGCAAGCTCTAGTTCTCTTATTTGACATTCTTAAATTCAGCTTGTACTTGAAGGAACTCGAAAAGCGCTGCCTTAGTCGTCACCTGCACCTCGAGAAGCTTTTGATCGGCCTGCCGTACCTTCTCCTTGTAGTTGTTGACCTTGAGCTTCCGACCAGCAATCTATTGCTCCCGCGCACTGACCTTGTTCGTCGGCCCGGCAAGCATCATTTGTAGGTAGGACGAAATGTATGGATGGAATGCGGTGGTTGGAGCAGGGAGAGGTAGTGAGAAGAGCTGACGAAGGGAATCGCTTGATGTTGCTTGGACCTGAGGAGAAGAGCATCAAGCATATGAGCGTGCTGGTATTGCAGTATTTCGACACCGGGGACCCTTTTGTTGGACATCTTTGGCGGTACTTGCGCGACTGCAAAAGTATGTCAGGGATTCCGAGGTATCGCAGTGCAGTGGCGTGCGACAGGGATGAGGACTGCGTTAGGCAAGCTCTACGGAGCTTCGTTAAAGCGTTTTGCGAGAGCGTTGTGAGCACCGCATACGAGATTGGTGGCTCTCCGCGCGTTGTGGAGCTTGGAAAAAGGTACTTGGCTTGCGTGAAACGAAATGTGTCTGGTAGGTCGGTGAGCAACCCTGTGGATACTCCTGTTAGGTGTCCCCGGTATCAATGTCTACCGGACTACATCGTCCGGTTCATTGCAAACTACGCCGGGGATCCCATGCTTTCCCTGCGGTATTGACGGGCGGCGGTGGACAGCTGGGCGCCGAAGTACCACGCCCTGCTGGACTCGCTAGACCGGCTAACATTACGGGCAGCGGAAGCGATGGCGACGTGTGTGGTAGTGCATCTATCGACGGTGAAGTACGAAGGTGCGGGACTCGGGGTGTTTGAGGACCGGGTCTTCGCGAAAGGAGAGACAATCCTCTCCTTCTTTGGGACGCTGCTGTACGAAGAATTGCTGGAGCACTCGTGGGAGAAAACGGAGATCTTCAGAGATGGAACTTTGGCGATAGGCAAACGACGTCTCAACCGGGGGCTCCTTCTCTTCGGAAGACTGGCAGAGTCCCATGAGGGTTCGAGGCATAAGTTGTACATATTACCGGCACATTGTCGTGCGGCTGGGTTTGTGAACGACGCTCGGTACTTGCCTGGAGATCGGGAAAAGCGCACGAGAGGTACTTGTAGAGCGCGAGACACAAACGTGGTGTTTTGCGAGGATCGAGGGGAATTGTCGCAGAGAGTTTTACGTTCATTGAGCACCGTTATGATCCGTGCGACGCGTAAGATTCTGAAGGGCGAGGAGCTGTTCACAAACTTTCGGAAACAGTTCAGCTTTTAAGTACGTAGTAGGAACTTCCCAAATAGCGTGCAGATACACAGACTTGAATACTCAGTGCCGGTTTGAGGGCCAGTTCCGGCGAGGAGGGTAGACTACAGCGACTGAAAAAGAGTTCGGCTCAGCCGCAAGAAAGGTCGCCCAGAAAAGTGGACAATATTCTGGCCGATATAGCAAGAAAAAGAAATTTGAGAAGTACTGAAAATTTACACTCGGGAGATGTCACGTTTGACAAGAGCTGAGACCTACTCATCTGAAAATGCATGTGCAGACGGATGTGCGAAATGTGTTCTCAAAAACAACGTCTATCTGCCCATTTATTTTCACGTACGAAAATCTGAAGCCCTGTCATTAGCGACACCTAACCGATCTTAAAAATTACACACTTTTCAACGCCATAAGATAGTCGTGGTTCGGTTTGTTTCTGCGCTCCGTGTCACATGTGTGAAAACTGTTCCGTCGGCTAAGAGCGGGGTGTCACTAGTGACACGGGCTACAATCTATACATGTGAGAACACATGAGCAGATGAATGTGCAAAATTTAGTCTCCGAAACAACATCCATCTGCACATCTATTTTCACATGAATTGATTGAAACGCCTATCACTAGTGACACCCTACCGATCTTAAAGATGACTTACTGTTCAAGGCAACGAAATACATGTTTGCAACCTGTCCGTCACCTCCACTCGAGGTTCGGTTTGTTTCTACGCTCCATGTCATATGTAGAAGACCTCTGCAGAAAAAGAAGTATGAGCCTCCCGTCTTGCACTGGTCAACCGCTGCACGGCTACGGTAAGGGTGGAGTGAGGTGTCGGTGTCTCTACTCCTCACATGCTAAGGATAGGGGCCCGTATAGTGCAGGAGGAGAGTTGTTCCGTATGATAGGATGCCGACTCGGCTGTAGGCCTCAGCCTGACGCGCCAATTAGCATCACCTCGGTGCATACCACGCGGTGCCAGGTGTAGGAATTCGTGCGCGCATTGTTAACTACTGACGTGTCGATGCACAAAGCAGGCTCAACTGCACGAACGGAATGCTAATGACAGAACTACTACGTTTAAGCACAGCGATACAGTTAAACGTCGTGTATTCAACACGCACTACATTGACGCCGTCCAGCAGAACTCGTGCATTGTGCCCCGCCTCACGCGGATTACAGGTTCTTCCATGTTTGTGTTCCAATACATTCACAATCCTGTCCGAGAAATTAGCGCAGAGTTTTACGCACTACCTTTTGCCATATAACGTCCATAAAGATTATTGATGAGCCAGTGCAGTCGGACAAAACCGAGCGTGTTGCTCAGTTTCCTTAACCCGCAGACGGCGCATATTGTGCTCCGCAGTTTTCAGTGCAGTAGCCCGAAATCCGTCAGAAGGCAATTATGAGTATGAAGAGTCCAAGGTAAGCTTATCCACGTGAAGCAGGCTACAGGTCATCATGTGTCGTTGAGGTACGTGAGGCTGGATGCGGAACTGCAGTTTACTGCAAACTTCGCAGTATGAGATGGATGTTTTATTAGGAACTGAATTGCGAGTAGTTGATGCGGGCGTTCACTGGACGCGGCAGTTCAAAACATTTATTTTTGGAAGTCAGCGTCAATGCGAGAAACCGCCGTACTACGCGAACTCCATGTTTTGAAATGCCACGGAAGTCTGAATTCCATAGTATCCCAAAGTATGGAGTAGGGATGGAATGCTTACTAAGCTACTGCACCCAATGGACGTCCGCGTCTGTTTCCGGTAACACAGACGCACTTTTCTATGCAACCATTCTAGAGGCTGAAGTTATGTCGTTCTCAGCGCCTACTGTGTGGCCAACTGGGCGGAAGTGGGTCCCGCACTAGCATGTAGTCTCGAGGATTCTTATATTGGACGCATCGCGGTGAAGATGATATGCAGCTAGCTGGTCTTTTTCACAACTCGGCGGAGCACCACGGGAATCCCCGGTGTCGTCAGAGTCGAAACCAATACTGTTAGAGTTGAGTTTGTTAGCACTACTACTCCCCTCGACATCTAAGTCTGCAGACCTAACGTCGTACGCGAAGTTCTCATTCTCCGATTCTTCACCCGTTCTATTCAATCTATCATGAGGAGGGCGCGTCTCACTGCTTCGGAGGTCCGGTAGCCCTCTCAATACGTGGATCACTCGCTCTACCACGGCCTTCCCATCAAGCAAGAAGTACACGAGGTACCGTGCCAGTGACTGGTCTGTAATACGACGATCATATCTGGCCTCGGCGTGCGGAAAATGCCCGCGCTCCAGTGAGCCCGTGCGCGACTGCACGACAATCTTGTTCATCGCGAATAATGCCCCCTCTGCCACCTACTCGCTTCCGTCCCCGTATGCGAACACATGCGAACAGTCGCACGCTCATGAAGGAAAGTCAGCCGCCAAGTTCATGACTGCATAGAAGCCCAGGGTCTTGGTTGGGAGTGTGTTTTTTAAGTCACTACGCGGGGCTCGCCACGCGCAGTTCTTCCGAGAAAGTGGAAATCAGCTCCCCATGCTCACCATGAGTAGCATCATGGCAGGGATCTCTCACAGACCGACGCATGCTGTAAACGGACCCACTCACGCATTCGGCATGGCACGCCCTTACGAAGCCCACACCCGAACCCCCCTCAATTCGGAAGGTTTCATCACCACGCTCCATGTATGGATACAGCCGGCGAGTCCCGGCTCTCGGTGTAGTGCATAGACCTCGTGTTCCCCACCGTTTATGGTTGGTTCCCAGCGGGTCTGATGTAGTCGCCTTTACAGGGAATACTCCCGTTTGAACGCGCTTGCAATAAACGAAGACAGCTTCTAAGCCAGGGATATATTTCACTCGGGATTCGACGCCATTGAATCAAGGCTTCCTCGCGGATTGCTACTGCAATCGGCAAAGTTCTGAGGGTTAACATAGCCATGATGCTGACGCTCATCTTCCCGCTTTTCAAAGTACGGGTACCCACTCCCAAAGTCCGCATCTGCATCTTGTAGAGCCCTCCACAGAGCCACAGATGGCGAATGTTGCGCGTTCCGGGCCTTGGTGTAGTAGCGTAAAATCCTTCAGAACGCAATTGAAATTATGGATGTCCAGGGTAAGCCCATCCACGTGAGGCAGGATATAAGTCATCATGTGATATTGAGGTATGAAAGCTCATACGTGGAACTGCAGTATACCACACCATTCGCAGTATGAGGTGGATGTTTTACCAGGAAATGAACTGCGCGTAGTGGATGCGGGCGTTTGAAGGGTCCACGGTAGGTTCGTCCGCGTGAGGCAGGGTCGAGGGCATCATGTGACATTGAAGTACTTCACGTGAGAGGCCGAACTGCAGTGTACTGCACAGTTCGCTGTACGAGGTGGATGTTTGAGGCTGGATGGGCCTCTTGATGTCGCGACCCCGATTGGCACCCTCATGCTGGCTAGCATGGATGTTCCTATCCTTGAAGAACTGCCGCCAGTACATGGCTACGACGTCCCTGCCGGTCAAGTATACGTCTGTGTTTTCGAAAATGGACGCGGACGTCCACCAGGTGCAGTACCGTAGAAAACCTTCCACCCTTACTGCAAACTTTCGAATGCCATGGAATGGTCACTTCCGTGGCGTTCCGAAACGTCGAGTTTGCGTAGTACGGCGGTTTTTTGCATGGACGCTGACTTCCAAAAACAAAATATTTTGAACTGCCTCGTCCACTCAACGCCCACATCCACTACCCGTAGTTCACTTCCTAGTAGAACGTCCACCTCATTCTGCGAGTTGTGCCGTACACTGCAGTTCTATATCCCACCTTACGTATCTCAATGTCACATGATGACCTATAACCCGCCTCACGTGGACGTGCTTTCCCTGGACCCTTGATACTCTTGATTGCGTTTCGAGGGATTGTGTGCCTTTGCACCGATAACCGCTACGCGCAATATGCGCCATCTGCGGCTCTGGGGAACCATATTCGGTGATATTCGGTTCCACCGGCTCATCCGGAATCTTGCCGAAGTTATATGCCAACGGATGATGTGCGAAACTCAGTGCTAATTTGTCGCACAGTATTGTAAACATATTGGGACACATACAAGTACTGACGTCCATTCCGCATACGACTTGGCAGATTGCACAAGTGGTACTGGACGGCGGCAGTTAAGTGCGTGCCGGGCATAAGACGTTTAACTATATCGCAGGGCCCAATCATAGCGGTTCTGTCGTTCGCATTGCGTTTGTGTGGTAGAGCCTGCTTCGTGCATCGACCCAGAAATGGTTGTAAATGCGCGCATGAATTCATTCATCTGGCACGGTGTAGTTTCAGTCGAAGTGTTGCCATTTGGAGCGCTAGGCTGAAGCCTGCAGTGGAGTCAGCATCCTTCCATACGAAGCAACTTCCTTCCGACGCTCTACGGAAATCTATCGTTCGAAACACGAGGAGAGTACAGACGCGAACCATTCACTCCACCGTTGCCGTAGCCGTGCGACCATTCACCCATGCAGAACGGGAGGCACACACTTCTTGTTCTGAACAAGTCTTAAACGTATCGCACGAAGTGTAGAAACAAACCCTACCTCCAGTCGACGTTAGTGAGAGGTTGTGAATGTATATTTCGTCGCGTCGCAAAGTAAATGTTTTTAAGATCGGGGGGGTGTCACTAGGGACAGGGGCTGAGACTTGCACATGTGAAAACACATGCGCAGATGGGTGTTGTTTTTCAGCTTAAACTTCGCACGTCCATCTTTCTGCTCATGTGTTTTCACATGCGTAGATCTCAGCCACTGTCACTAGTGACACCCCCCTAGTCTAAATTTTCATTACTTCTCAAACCTGTTCTTCCTCCCATAGCGGCCCCGAAATCGCCTACTTTTCTGGACGGCCATTCTTGCGGCTGAACGTAGGTTTTTCTCAGCTGCTGTAGTGTGATATACTCGCCTGCAGCTGGTTCTCACACCGGCACGTAGTATGTAAGTTTGTTTTACTTCGCGCTGTTCAGCCACTTCTTCATATAGCTACCTAATCTTCCTCACTACTTGTCAGAACAAGAATCAGCTCCTCGGGGTCAGCGGAGTCCAAACAATCATCTCTACGACTGACTCCCTCTGCCCTACTACTCCCGTCCGCGTCCGAGTTTCGCAAACCCAACCACGTCCGTGTTGTCTTCACTATCCGACTCCTCAGCTCTTGCATTATTCCTACGAGTAACACCACCCATTTCACTGGCCATGAACTGCGGTAGCCCCTTCGGCGCATAGAACACCTGGTCCGGCACGCCTTACCCGTTTGACATAAAGTACACGTGGTACTGAACCGTCAACTCATGCGCAATGCCGTCCTCGGATCCGGCCCCGACGTGCGGGAGATGCACATGCCCGAAAAATACAGAGTTGGGCGGCACAATGATCTTCTTCATCTTGAACAACGCCGCCGCGGCCACATGCTCGCTTTCGTCCCCATATGCAAACGCGTGTGACCAGTCAAACAGCCACAACTGGAAGCCCACTACCCCGCTTCCGAGTACAGAAAAGCCCACCGTCTCCGCTCTCAATGACTCGAGAAAGTGAGTGTGCGGCGCTTGACGCAGGCAGTCCTTCCTAGTAACCAAAAACCGACCCGCCGTCTTAGGTATGGGCAGCTTCCTCCCAGGTGTCTTCCTCAGAACGACGTAAGCACCAAGCTGGCCTACTCACGCGTCTAGCTGCACACGCCTTCGTGAGGCCCACACGTAATCCCCCCTCGATTCACAAGCTTCCATCGCCACGCTCTGAGTACTGGAGTAGCGGGCGACTCCCAGCTCCCGGTTTATTGCATCCCGCTCGTCTTCTCCCTCGTTGACAATCGGGTTCCATCAGGTCTCCTTAGGCCCCCGTCCCAGTGCATACTCCCAGTTGAATGTGCTCGCAATGAACGAAAACAGCTTTTTAACGGGGGAAAGCTTCCACTTGGGGGTTAACATAGGGAGCTCGGAGCTTCCAAGCGGAATGACGCTCGAGTCAGCGAAGTTCTCAAGGCACGTGTAGCATAGGTACTGAAGATCACCTTGTCGCTTCTCAAAGTAGGCATATCCTCTGCCATAATCGTCACCCCCGTCTCCTATGTCCCTCCAGAAGTGTGTCTGAGGCCAGTTGGGCGTCCAGATGTCCGAAACCCACATCGGTACGGTCGAGCTCGATAAAGTAGACGTAGCTTCCCATGAAGAACTGAAGCCGATGCATTGCCACGATGTCCTCGATGGAGAGGTAGAAGTGCGCCCGGTGCTCAATGGGTACTTGGAAGGGACGCAGCCAGAGAATGGGGCGCGGGTCTTTCGCCATTCACACCCGCAACTTGTGTTCTTCGTGATCTGGCGGGCCGGCTTAGGCCACATTTCCAAAATTGTCGCGTGTTGCTTCAATCACCATGGTCTCGTCCGCAGTGCCGACCGGTAGCTGGTTTGGAGCCTCGTCGTCGAACATCTGCGGGACACCCTCAAGTTGGCCTGCGACCCCCTGGACCGCCTTGTCTTTCTTAGCGACCCCACGTCTCGACTGCACTACTGCCTATTTCACTCCACTAGACTTCCCCGACTGCACAACCTCCACAAGTCGAGGTGCTAACCGGGAGGAGAGGTCGGCGGTTGTCTCCCTGGCAAGCACTTCTGTCGCCGGCAGCACTTCTGGGGCTTTCCGCGCATGGATTGCAGGCTGAAGTGCAGTCGCATGGGAAGCAGGAGCACGCTGGGTAGAGCTGCGTGTAGAAGACACAGTAGCTGGGGTCGTCAAGCGAGCTAGAGAGGTGTGCTTGCTGGGCCCAGGCGCAAAGTGCCCAGCTACCTTGTTCGCAAAGCGAGTAGCGCGGGCCTTGTTGCGCTTGTCCAGATCTCTTGGAGATTGGTTTTCACTCTAGGAGGAAAGACGCATCCGGTTGAGGTAGAGCTCTTCCGCGAAAGTTCTGAGGACTTTCGATGGAGCAATTTCAGCCCTCAAAAAGTCTTTCCACCTCAAGCCCTCCACGTTGCGATACTTCCCAAAAAAGTCTACGCAGACCCCGAAAAGGTGGCGCGCGCACGCGTAGAAATATTTAGATTCAAACTTTCCGTCGCGGTCCGCGTTGTCGATGAATCGGGAGGCGGAAGTCATGAACCGAGCTACGCCTGGACGGCTCTATGAACAGAGATGCTGGTCATCGAAGTGACTGATGCAGAGCTTCTCAGAGCCCGAGGTGCCGAAGGTCAGGTCGCTTAGCACTTTCACGAGGCCTGCGTCTCGGAGGAAAATCTTCGCGACGCGTACGTAGCGGCGATAGGCAGGTATGCAGGTGGCTGGGAGCAGAATGGCCTCGGTCATTGCCTGCCCAGTCCCCTTCTGACTCAACGCCAGTATGTCCATGTCGTTCTCCGAGGAGAGAGCCTGCATGAAATGAGTAACAATCATGATATTGTGGAAACATGACTTGTCGATATGGATCAGTACGGCGGCGTTGTTCTCCTGGGACGGGTCGACCATGATATCCGTATCCGTCATGCCCTGTCCATCCTTTCGGCGCACAAGATGTACGCGGAGATGCTGTCGAGCCCATGCCGTGCAATCCTTTGCCTCTTGCAGGATATAGACAGCTTGGCGGCGATGAAGGCCGTCCAGAATAGCACACTTGATATCTTCGCGCAACACCGCGCGGTCCTTGATAGTCTCGTCAGCGATATCCGGTCGCGAGGGATTGTCGCACCGTCCCACTGTGACTGACGTGACACTAAGGTCGTACTTATAGCGTTACTCAACCACGCTGGCCTGGAGACTGTCGATGGTGGCGTCCGTGCTTTCGCGAAGAACGTGCTGCAGCTGTGTAGTATGCGCAATCTCTGTGTAGATCTCCATGGACTCCTCGTCGGCCTTTGAGAAAATCTTACTCGACACACTGCTCGTCGGCATCCACGACAACAACATTAAAGTACTCACCGTCCGACGTTTCCGGTGATGGAGAGCGGTCGGATGAAGCCCGCGCCTGGCCTGACGCGTCCCGGCGCAGGCGACTACGTGGTGGTGACCCCGACGAAGACGGCTGCACGCCCGCTTCGGCCCGTTATTCCCCCCCAGTCGCCGCCGGTTGTGATTCCAGCTCCGAGTTTAGCACTGGCTGCGGTTTCGTGACCCCCGTGGGCGAGTTCCGGGTAGAGGCAGTGATGAGAAGTTTATCGGTCACTTCGGACGTACGGCACTTGCGAGGAAAGATCAACAATAAGAATGAAGGAGGAGGAATTTTATAATCGAAAGGAGGAGAAAGTGAGAAAGGACTCATGGGCGGGGAAGAGTGGACGGGTGACGGTAGAGAATGGAAAGACTGAGAGAAGGAAGTGGTAGCGCAGGAGGGGTGGGGACACGGCGGCCTCGGGAGGCTGAACGGACACGGGTGGCGGCAATTATAGTCGCGCATAAAAAGAAACATATCTGAGCAGACCACGATAGCTGGATTTCACGTTTAAAGAACATACGCATTTCCAGGACGGAGGGAGTGTCACTAATGACATGGGTTAAAATCTGCGCACGTGAAATACATGTGCGGACGGGTGCCGTCTTTCAGATTAAACTTCGCATATCTATCTGCTCATATGTTTTCACAGGTGTAGATCTCAGCCCCTATCACTAGTGATACCTCCTCAGTCTAAATTTTCACTACTTCTCGGACCTCTTTTTTCTCCTACAGCGGCCGATAAATAGCCCACTTTTCTGGGCGACCATTCTTGCGGCTGAGCCGAACCCGTTCTCAGCTGCTGTAGTGTTCCATGCCCGCCCGGGATCGGCTCTCAAACTAGAATGTAGCGTTTCAGTTTGTCAATCTGCATGCTATTTTGGAAGAACCTACCACGTATTTAGAAGCTAAATTTATTCCCGTAGTTTGTGAACAGCTCCTCGACCTTCCAAAATCTCACGAGTTGCATAGATCATAACAATGTTCAGTGAACGTAGAGATGTCTGTGACAATACCCCTTGACCCTCGTAAGCCCCACGTTTGTGTCTCGTGCTCTACAAGTACCTCTGTTTCGCTCCTTCTTATCGTCAGGAAAGTACCACGCGTAATTCAGAAACCCGACCACGCCAAATTGTGCTCGTACCATGCACACCTCATGCCTCGGACCTTCACAGGACTCCGCCCGTCTTTCCACAAAAACGTTTCCTGGGTAGAAACGTCCTTTGTCTTCCCCGTAAATTCTACCTCCAAAGATCTTCGTCCCCTCCCGGGTGCGCTCCAGAAAGTCTAAATACAGGAGCGTCCCATAGAAGGAGAGAATCGTCCCTCCTTCCGCGAAGACCCGTTCCGCAAGCCCCCCGAGTCCGACACCGTCGTGCTTCACCGTCGATGGACGCACCACGACACACCTCTCCATTGCTTCTACTGCCCGTAATGTTGGCGGGTCTTGCGTGTCCAGCAGAGCGTGGTACTTCGCCGAGCAGGTATCAACCGCCGCCCGTGAATATTGCAGGGCAAGCATGGGATCACGGGTGTGGCTCGCAATAAACCGGACTATGTAGTCCAGTAGACACTGATACCGGGGACATCCGGCAGGAGCGTCCGCAGGCCTGGTTCCCCTCCTGGCAGACACGTTCCGTTCCACGCCGTCCAAGTACGTTCTTGCAAGGTCTACAGCCCGCGGAGAGCCACCAATGTCGCACGCGGTGCTCACAACGTCTTCGCAAAACGACTTGACCAAGCTCTTTAGAGCTTGACTGACGCAGTTGTCATCCTTTTCGCACCGCACGAAACGGCAATGTCTCGGAAACCCTAGGTATGCATTTGCAGTTGCTTAAGTACCACTGAACAAGTCTACCACAAGGTACCCCGGTGTTGAATACTGCAACACGAGCTCGCTCATGTGAATGATGCTCTTTTGCTCAGGTCCAAGCATCTTCATGCGACTCCTTTCGTCAGCTCTTCTCGACACCTCTGCGAGCTCCAAACGCTGGATTCCATCCATACAATTCGGCCTGGCTACGTGCGAAGACTGCACATATCCGTTGCTTTTGTAGCATACCCCGGCGAGCTGCACTTCAAGGTGCACATTCTTCTGCCAGAAGTGAACAGCGAAGTCTGTGACTGCGGCGTGGCCACATCCTTTTATATGTGGTTTTTCCATGTAGTGGCCTGGACCTCGGACGTGGACCATCGGCTGGTCCTCCACGTTAAACATGAGGTCCTTCTGCGGCCTTCCCCTGTACGCACTGGCCTCGTCACTCGCCTCGTCGGACAACTTTCGACTGTAACGCTTGAGGCGCGAAAGCCACATGCCAACCTGTCCACCACCACAGAAAATGATTCCGTGGCCGTTTTTAGCAAGCAGTGGGTCGAATATTGGGATGAAGACGTCCATGTACTTGTGCGTGAAGACATCATGGGCAGGGTTGTCCGCGCCACGCTAGCTTCTGGTATTGAACGGAAGTTCCGTCAACAGCAGCTGAACTTTACCCTCCAGCCACTCACCCAAGTCGTCAGCTTGATGATTGGGGAGGTTGTGAAAAGTGCAGCTGTGGACATGGCAGTCCGACTTCGTCACGCCGAGCGACTCCGCGAGAAGGTCAGTCGATGGATCTTCCTCGGGAGGCGACGCTTCCGACACCTCCTGCGGCGGTGAAAACGGGCTAATACGGTTGGCTGGTTCTGGTCCTTGACGAAGGGGGTCGTTACACTACGGCACTAATCGGTTGAGAGTGGACCGGAAAGCCTCACTACCTTGCCCCGTACGACTGTGTGCCACGACATCGCCCACTTTGTTGTCGCTACCGTCCACTTCCAACTCCTTCTGCTCTTTCAGCCGGAAAGATAAAGAACGAGGAGGCTGCGTGAATACTCCCACACTGGGCGTGGTGCTCGATACTGTCACCCGCCGACGACGACGCGGTCTTGTGTCTTTCAAATCGGCATCCGACAGCTCCGGATCCAGTTCTATAACCTTACGACAGGCACCATCATCTTCAGGCGCTTCACACTGAAGCCCCAAGACCTCCCGGGTAGCCCCGCTCAACTCGGTGGACACCCTTGGCCGGTGGTCATCACGCGACTCAAAGCAGTCCAAATGCAATCACTTGCTGCGGTGCTTGACATCGTACAAAGTTTCGTTTGTAACGACGGCTCGCAAGCTCGACATGAACAGACTGGTAACCGCCCGCATTGCCGCATCATTCTCAGCAGCCTGGCCCTAGGCTGCCGTACTGATCGCACTCTCCTCCGCATTTGCTAGCCTATTTCCTTGCAGCGTAGTTTCCTGCGTGATGGGCGCAAAGCCATCAGCGCGTAGCTTCAAAGCCATAAAGTGCCGAAGGCGGGGACAAGACAGAAGGTAGGGTGCGACTTATGCCTCGCACTGCGGAACTCCCACCGCCCTCGCCAGCTTCGCTCACGCCCGGGTTGGTAGCTGCACGGCAAACGCGAAACGAATTCCGCTTTGATTTCTCTTCTTCCAAGTGAATACACGTCTGCTGCCGCGCCTCGAGTGGCGTACGTTAATCGCGTGGAAAAACATCAGAACCTCGAAGATTCTCGGGCGACAAACAGAAAAGGTTACTGGCAGAACTACTTCCCGAACCTTTCTGACTTTAGAGGGAATAATCTTGGTGCCAACAATAAGTGATACCCCATAGCTCTTCTGTCCCAGGGCCAAATCCGCGATCTCCCCAATCCTCTTGTCTCTTCGCGTCACCAACGCGATTGACAGCGCTGCGCGCACTACCTGCTTCATCTCCTCGCTGCCCAGCTCGCGAGAGACCGGGTCGTCGCTCTCGATAGAAGTGCGGAAGTCGCTGCCAGGGTTGCGCTGCT
>JAUKWC010037654.1:0-14372 GCA_032356245.1 Endocladia muricata
TCGGCGCCATCGAAGCCTTCCATCGGGTCGGCAGTTTCGGAGATGGACTGGATGAGCGGGAATGCGCCGTCCATGATCTCCATGGTCACGCCGCGCAACGGCTTGAGGCCCTGCTCGACCTCGAGCAGCTGCAGCTTGATGGGAACATTTGGGCCAAACATTTGCCCAGACGCGATGCGCATCAGCATGGCGTAGCCGATGGCGCCGGCAGCACCGGTGACGGTGACGGTCTTGGCGGCAGCGGGAGATGCCGTGGAGAGGGCGCGACGCGCAGAAGAAAGGGCGTATCGCATCATCTTAACGGTGGTTACGGCGTGAGGCGGGGGGAGGAGG
Source organism: Endocladia muricata (assembly GCA_032356245.1). Lineage (NCBI taxonomy): Eukaryota > Rhodophyta > Florideophyceae > Gigartinales > Endocladiaceae > Endocladia > Endocladia muricata. The sequence continues at coordinate 334 of JAUKWC010037654.1, forward strand.
AGGAGAGGGAGGGGCGAGGGAGAGAGGGGGGGAGGGGGGGAGGGCGAGGGAGGGTTGGAGAAGGAGGAGTGGTCAGGGGGGATGGAAAAGGTGATGCAGCGGAGAAGTGTTGGATGAAAGCGGTGGTGCGGATGATGAGTTCCGGATGTTGGGAAGAAGGTGCAGATGGAAAGTGGGCAATGTCAGATGCAATGGCGTTGTGGCATTGCGAAGAGTACATCGGCCAATGGAAATGCGGCGCAAAATTCAAATCATCGAGAATTTCAAGCCTGTACATAACCACACTATACTGTACTGTAGTCGAGTTCCTAATCCTACAAGCTCTCTCCAATTCGGAGTTTTGTCAAGCGGACCCTACGAGCTAAAAGTTGTAGGTTTTCTGCTCAACTTCATTTCTCTTATCACTTTGAAGCGCCGATTGTTTCCAGACAAGCACATGGTTCGCCGATGAAACTTGTGCTGTGCTGTGTGTCGTCTTCTTGGGAGACAGCCCAAATGATTCACACGAGAAGAAGAAGAATACAACGCACTACGTGTAGGATGGGAACACTTCACTCAGTAAGTGCAGGCAAGTAAGTGCCTGGATGGTTTTCTCAACATCTCCGTCAGGGAAGGATGGTTCCAATCTCACTGCGCTATTCTCCTTTGCAGTCTCGTCCGGCGAAAGTGTTATCCTCTTTGCACAAAGAATCCAAGTGGTGCTTACCTACGCAGTTTCGCACGCAGTGTCTCGCTATGACCCCACACACTAATTATTCACCTGACCAGAGAGTTGTTGTGCTTGGAGGGCAGGATTTTGCATTTGACAGTGAAGAGCTATGAGCCACCCGCACTCTGTCATGTGGAGCGGTCCACTTTATAAAGAGCAACTATTCTGCTCATTGCATAGCAGCATAAATAACGTCGGTGCCACCTGCCTCGCGCCGGGCACCGAGAATATCGATTGCAGATCTACAAGGCTTAGTTTCCTCTGCAATCATCTCGGGGAAAGCCGTTTCAAATCCTGGTGTGGAACCCTTCAAACCTTTTCACAGGGGATGCGACCCGCTGAAGAAATTCCATTCGCCCAGAACGCCGATCCTTTTGTTTATCTAGGAAAGGTTGCTTTTTGTCTCCTTTCGGGACTTGCTCGACTTGATGCTATCCGAGCGTGGCGTACTTCCAGGCATGGAATAATCCAGGTTGAGCTTTTCCAGGTGCAAAAGCTTCCGCCAAAAGTCGCCAAACCTCGTGCTCTTTCGAGTCGGCAAGCCCTCGCCTGTGCGCGTGCGCGTCATGGCGGCTGCGGCGGCTGTGGTCCGCATGTCCTCGAGTACGCTAGCGTGCGTCTTGCCCAATCTTCGGGCCTCATCTCTAGCCTCTTCAGCTAGTTGCTTCTCGCGTTTGGCGGCTGCGGCAATATCGTTCATGTGACTTTCTCTTTGCCTTGTCATCTGGGTTTGAAGGCCGTCGGAATTCTGCGCCGCCGCTTTCAGGCGGGTAGCCACGTCGTTGTGAGCTTCAAGTTTTGCTGTCAATCGAGTGATCTCCACTTCCTGTGCTTTTTCGATGACCTCGGCAGCGTGGAGCTTCTCCGTCATCACGTTTTCCGATTGAAGAGCTTTTTCGACTTGTTTTCGGACACTCTTTAGTTCTGCCTTTACATCCTTCAATTCCGCATCCATTGCTTCCCATGAATTTTGCAACAGAACAATCAGCCTCTCCTTCTCCTCAAGCACTCGCGTCTCTCGTTCTTCGTTTACCTTCTTTTGGAAGGAGACAGCGTCAAATTCTTTCATGAGCGCGTTGAACTCGCGTCGCAACTCTCCATTCTCGCTCTCCTTCTTCACAGCAGCAGACTGGGCGTCACGCAACTCGTCACGTGTGTCATTGAGTTGTTGAACGAGAGCCCCAATTGATTCAGAGGATTGTCTTTCCGCCCGCATTGATTCCATAGCACTTTGGAGAGCGGTCAGCTCGGACTGAGCTTGTCGTACAAGCGCTCGCGTGCTTTCAGATCGAGCGGCATGTTTTCGCAGTCCTCCGAGGACACTGACAGTGAGACTTGTCGCGCGTCTAATGTTAGGAGGCAGTGATGCTGAGGAACAGTTTCCGACATGTCTCTCCTCCAACTGTGCGTTTGTAATCTCAACATGCTTTTCGATATTCTCAACAGCAATGCCATGTTTGCGTGCACGCTCTTCTGTGTCGGGAGAGATTGGAACGACAAGAGAGCGATTTTGGATATCGAGCAGCTGGTTGGGCTTCAAATCGCTGCTTCCAGTTTCTGCCTTGTTCCTCTCTGATGAGCCTGAGCTGCTCCCCAACCCGTCACCCTGTCTCCGAGCATGCTCTGCGGCAGCGGTGGCCACATCCTCAGAGGTATACCCTGAAATATATGATGATGTGTTACTTCCCGTAGCGTTGGCGTCAAAGCCAGTTCGAGTCTCTGGAATCGTTGCAAGCTGGGAGGACCTCTTCCGCAGAATTGGCACCTCCTGAACATTGACTTCGTTGGCTGCAAAGTCAAACTCATCCCCTATCCCGCCGTTTTCTGCGGCAAGTTGTGAATCCAACGCGCCAAATTCTGGCAAAACGCTCGTGCCGCTCTCATCGTCGCTTCCTTCTTCGTGTCTGCTGTCATCTCCTCGCTGTAGTGATCTTTGAGAAGCAGCGGATGAATGCTTGAGTTTAGCTTCATCTGAAGTAGCTGTGTGCGTGGAAATGCGCTGGGTTACCGAAAATCCGGACGATCGCGATGCCGCCATGCTATCCCCCTCATCCATTTCACGCAGCGCATCCATGACCCCCTTGATACATTCCACAATATCACCCCAGTTCATGCGTACACCAATCTGATCATACAAGTGATCGGAAACCACCTGTTCTGCAAATGGCGCGGTTTTATCTCTGATGTCGACGACAGTTGGGGCCTCGTCGTCCTTTGCGGCCTCCGAGGGCAATTCTGGGGCTACCTCCTCCGCCCGAAACGTGCTCATCGAATCATCATCCACGATGAAAGTAGCGTTTGACTGAACCAGCATCGAAGCCAGCTGCTTATTTGCCGTATCCAACTTGTCATGCAGCTCGGCGTTATCCGCTGAGACACGCGCCAAGGCCGTCTCCCTCTCTTCTAAACTTGCGGTGAGGTCATCGGATAGCGCCAGCAGCTCCTGCCCCCTCTGATTACTACTTGTGAGCTGGGCCTCTAGATACTCTGTCTTTTTCAAGATGCGTTCTTCGTTCTCCCGAAACGCGGAAATCTGCGCATCCAGCTCCTTATTCGCTCGCCTCATATCGGCCACATCCTCCAGCCGCTTGCTCGCGCGCTTCAAGCTGGCCTCCAACTGCTCTGCCGACGCCGCTTTCGCCTTCAAGACATCCACTTCTTCCGCAGACACATGTGCTTCCCGTAACGCACTCTTCGCCTCATTCAATGCCTCACACTTGCTAGCTACCTCCACCTCTGCCTCTTCCTTCTTTTTCTCTAAATCCTGAATCCGGTCTCCAGCCTCTTCCAACCTTACCCGCAATGCCTCTGCTTCCTCTGCCTCCTTTCCCCTTTCACCCTCCGCCGCCGCCAACTTTCTCCTCAACCCATCCCGCTCCGCCGCCAGGGCCTTATAATCTGCCAACGGAATTCCCTTCGGCGATACTAACGGATCCCCGCCCCCTCCATACCCCCTCCCCCCACTTTTCCACCCCCCCGGTGACAGATCCACACTCCCAACAATCACATTCTCATCGCCCGTTTTCACTGATGTGAGCACTTCACGCGGCATCTCCTCTGCCGTCGTGCTCCGCCGAATAGAACGCGCAAGTGCGTCCTGATGCTGGGGCGCTAATGTGAGCACAGCCTTAATGAACGCTTCCTTTTCCTGCGAGTGCACCGCAGCACACAACACACACTCCGCCAATGCCAAAATTACCGCAGGAGACTCCAAGTGATCAGTCGACTCCGCGTCTGCTAATGCTGTCACATTTGCACACGCAGCCTCACTCAGGGACACGCACAACTCATGCTTTCCCCCCGCCACCCGCTCTTCCTCACCCGGCACTTGCTCCTGGAGGGGTGAGGCTCTGAGCGGACGGATGCCAAACCACTCTGCGAGGCTACGGGCGAGGCGGCGGGTGTTGTAGCGGCCCTGGCGAGCGACGTTGGTGCCGGAGACTTTGACCGGGGTGAAGTAGTCGCGGTCGGTGAGCAGGTGCGGGGCAACTTGAGAGAAGACGTTGCATAGAGAGACGCAGTGGGCGCCAGCGCGGTGGAGAGGCTGCAGCGGGGGGGAGAGACCTAGAGCTGCGAGCCAGGCGGAGAGGGCGTCGGCAATGAGCAGGTCGAGACCTTGCAGAGGGTCAGGCGCCATGGTGGACAGTGAGAGAGAGGTGGAGCGGGTGGGGGGGTGGGGGTGAAGGAAGGAAGGAAGTGGGGGCGGGGGGTGGTGTATTGTCGAGAAAGTGAGCACAACTGACAGAGCTGAAGGGGGAGGCAGCGTGGATTGTTGTTTGTTGAGTGGAGCACGTGGTATGTAGAAAATCCCAAATTTCTGCCGGGACCTCTTTTTTCAGTCCTGTCGACTTGCCCACGTTGTGTGGCCACCTATTGCGCTTTGGAGTCTCCTCTCTCCTCACCGTACGTACCCTAACAATTTCGAAGCCGCTTTTCTGTGCTCCGTTCCCTCCACTCACCCTCCTCCGCCTCTTCTCCCGCCTAGAGTCCTCTCGATTGTGTATACGATGGACTCCCCATCCGAGTCCACTCGTCTGCTTCGTGGCGAGGGTGCAAGTTTGCACAACCCGCCTGTCTCCTCCGAAGACACCTTGACGCGTCATGAACTGGCCGCGTGGATTCTCGACGAGACGGTGCGCGGGACCCCTATTCAGCACCGCAGCAACCTCCCGCGCACCCGTACGACACGTCGTGCCTACCTCTTTTTCGAGAACTCCACTCCCGTCCGGCAGCTTGCTGCCCTTGCTCTTGTCCTCCTCTCCTTTTTCGAGCTACCGTCTTTCTGCTCTCCTGCGCATCAATGCCAGTCTCCCGACGGCTCCTCGCTCTTTCTCTCTGGAGTTCCTTATCTCGCTCCCGTGACGCAGGCAGGGATCAATTTTGTGCTGCTTGCCACGCTTGGATTGTATCTTTTGTACGATGACCGCATCCTACCGGGCGCTTCTTTGCATGCGCGCTCGCGCGAGCTCGCCATACTTTTGGCGTTGCTCGCGCTGGATTTTTTCTATGTGGGCGCCTACGGTGGGTTTCCGCCGCTCCGCGTGGCGCCGTTTCTACGCGTCTTGCTCCCACTTTTCTACTTTCATTCGCTGCGCGAGTGCACGTTGGGCATTGCGGCCGTCATTCCGCCGTTTCTGGATGTGGTGTCGATTGTCGCTTTGTTCACGCTCGTCTTTGGCTGGCTTGTCACCTTGCTCTTCCACGATGTGCCCGAGGCAGATCGCTATTTTGGGAGCTTGACCGTGGGGCTCTATTCGGCCTTCACCTCGCTTACCACCGCTGACTGGCCAATGCAGATCATGGCGGTGCTGGATGTGTCGCGGCCAAGCGCCTTGCTGTTTCTGGTGTTTATTGTTATTGGTGTGTTTTTGTTGTTCAATGTGTTGCTCGCAGTGGTGTATAACGCCTACACGGGGCATATTGAGAATATTGTGGTAGACAAGTTGCAGGAGAGGCGACAAAGCATTGGCTTGGCGTACGAGGCGCTCGTAGGAGAGGAGGACGGGCAGTGCACTTTGCCGGATATGCGTCTGTTGGTGGAGGAGCTGAGGAAGAACAAGCGACATGAGGATGTTAATGACGAGCGGGTGGGGCTGCTGTTCACAGCACTGGATGACGATGCGGACGAAAACTTGAGTCGAGAGGAGTTTCTGGATATTGTCGATGTGCTGCAGCTCAAGTTTATCATCGAGTTGGAGAGCATGTCGCCAATGGAAAAGTATTTTCCCAACGTGTTTGAGACCCAGTGGTGGCGAGGCACGGCGGATTATGTGCGGTCGGACCGGCTGAATTACCACATCGGGCTTGTGATGATTGTCAATGTAGCCATTGTGGTGCTCGAGTCGACTATGGATTTGCAAGACACGGACACGCCGCGAAGCGTGCAGCTGTTTGCGTGGGTGGAGTGTGCGTTTTCGCTTGTTTACATTGCAGAGATGGTGCTCAAGGTGGCGAGCCAAGGGTTTGATCGCTACTGGAGGGATTTAGGCAATCGGTTTGACTTTGCCGTGACCTGGTTGTTGTTGTTTGGGGCTGCGTACGTAGTGTGGCCGTACACGGAGAATGACCGCGACGTGGTGAGGTACTTGGTGTTGCTACGTTGTCTGCGACTGTTTGCCGTGCTGGCGGATGTGCCACGGTTTAGGCGCATTGTGCAGGTGTTTTCGATTCTGGTGCCGGCTTCCGTGCCACTGTTTTCCTTCTTTTTCCTGTCGCTTTATTTGTTTGCGGCGGCAGGTGTCGAGCTGTTTGGGGGGCTTATATATGGAGGGAATCCTGCGCTTGATCCTACGATCAATGGGGCTGTGGATGCGTACGTGGGTAATGACTACTGGGCTCTCAACTTCAACGACATGGCTTCGGGATGGTACACTCTATTTTCAGCCGTGATTGTGGCTTATTTAACGGAGATAGCCGAGGCGGTGGCGTCCGCGTCGAAGTATGGTGCCTGGACCAAGTGGTTCTTCTTGTTGAGCTTTGTTGTGAACAGTCTGATCGTATCCAACTGCGTTGTTGCATTTGTTGTCGACCTCTTCATCATGGAAGATGAGCAGGACGATGACATCACAAAGCTCAATCTCGAAAGCCGATATGGATCTAAACGTGTCAAAGTGCTGCAGGCCAAGACCACAGCTGACCAAGTTTATGCCAACATGTTCCGGGAACGGGTTGCACAGATGTTTGCCGCCGACCCACCAAATGTGTGACATGGTGTCATGTTTATTTTAGTTTGAGTTGTAAATTATTCTCACCAGTGGTTGCCCCGCAGCATTCGAGGGCAACCATGTTTTCCTGTGTCGTTCAATTGATTGTGAATCAAGCTAGGCAAAGTGTGATTCCCTTGTAGTACTCGCGGTTGTTGTCCGGATTTCTACGCCTAAGCAAGGTTTCAAAAACTTGTTGATGGAGTGGTCATTGAGACTGACCAGGCATTTTCTGTCGCCTCTTCACGTGTCCTCATGCAAACATGAAAACTTCAAACATACGATATTTATACATGGTGAGTTTCGGTGGTATGAGAGTGTCCTCTATATCCATTGAGCAGTACTGCCCTGACCAATACAACTGCGAGGGGAAAAGCATTGTCTGACTAAGAAATAGGCAGAATGTTGGGTCTCCCTAAAACCACGCAGTCTATTCAATGGAAGGAAGTCGAGACCATACGGTTACGGAAGGAGGAATGGAAGTGCTTGCGCGCACCAGAAATATACATAATCAGCAAAGCCCCGAAAAGATCGCGAAAAGCTGCCTACAGCACATTGTACAGGGTGTCTGTTGTAAGTAGCCTTAAACAGTTAAAATATTTGACAAGATTCGTTTCGGACACCGAATTGCCAGCCAGTGCCTGCTTCGCTAAGGAGGAACTTTAACGGGAGCCTAAACTACATGTAGAGGAACTGGCGACCGGTCGAATGGTGCTTCTTCGCCATCACATGTCGCGGAGAAAAAATGGCTAAGAAGAGCTCTTGGATAGTCCGCTGAATTAGAAAGATGTGATGCAGTCGAAGGAGAACGAGGTCACGCTGGATTGGCGCAGAGGCTTCGCGTACTAATGATACTTGACAGTGGGTACAGTATGTCTAATTTCATCAAAATTATTGATTGGCGGTGGAAAGGTGACTTTCTGGCGACCGTCTACTGATCGAAACAAGAGACAGTCAGTTTGGCGGTAAAAGACGCAAGCAATGGGAATATTATTCGAATATTCGAAGACTGCTTGGTGAGGCTAGCCGCGCAAGAGGTGAACGATTGCTGTCTTTTTTTTTATTGTGAGACGGGTTCCAAATATTGACGTGGGACTTTGTGGTGCAATCATGTTCGAAAGAAGCATTACTACTCCGGAGCGACCCGGGAAATCCGTTGATTCAAAACCTGTGACGATTCTCCAAACCAAACTGTCTCGAAAGTTGTATGCTGATTACTAGCACCAGTCTGGTCCTAGGCTAAATCAAAACAGTTCTGAGGGCTTAGGATGATACCCTCTTCTAGATTCTAACCACCCGTGATTCGTCTACGGAGAAGCCTTTCAGGGGCTTTTGCAGTGGCAAACAATGCACTCGTAGAATCTACTGTACATTCGATTTTGCCTCATAAGAGGTCAAGCCTGAGCTCATGCAGTACGGGGCCCATTACCCGTCGAGACAACATATGAATTATAAAATACGTACAATGAATGTCGTTTGTTCTCTGTTCATTTCTCTCATCTCCATCAATGGTATCAAAATGGAAGATTGCACACTCCATTGCGGTCAAACACTGACTGCACAAAACTGTATAGCTGCAATGGTTCCGGATAACTTCCTCATAGAGCTTCAGGCAGATATCAGGAACAGCGAAAGTGGACGTGCTTTTGAGCGAAAAATACCTTCGCGAAAATTGTCCTCGAATGTGCAGAAGAAACTCACACCCAAACCCTGCGTAGAAGGGAGTTACGATCGTACCAGGATTTCATCGCAACTGGATGTGCGCTGATCGGACTGCCGGTATCAGATTACTGGCATAATGGAAAGAGAGCATGGCGTTATGGTTTGGAAGCTATACTGATAGAGCATAGGTCGCGTTTCGCTTTGTGCGATGAGTACGGCAAGAACGGGTGGATGGGCCTATCAGGCGTCATTAACCGACTTAGGGTGGATGAACAGTAAGGCAACAGTCTGTAAGCGATCCGAAGGCGAAGGCGACGGCAAGATTGACTATCAAGTTAGAGACGATTGGGCAAGTTAGGCCTAGTGTCTATTGGACATTGAGTTTTGCCTCATATGAGGCCAACTGACCACCGAAAACGTATGTAAAATATATAATACGTATGGTGAATATGCTAGTTGTTGAACGTGTAATTTATATCTATTGAGCAATTTGACCTCATATGAGGCCAAATTTCGCGGAGATATTAAAGTATCAAGGAGATGTCCACTTTCGCTGTTCTTTATATCTGCTTGAAGGTCTTTAGTTGTCTTTTCTGGCAGTGGGCTGTAGAAAATCTCAGCCAATTTTTTGCGCAGTCAGAGTTTTAGTGCAACGGAGTAGGCTACCCTTTGTTTTGGTATCATAGAAGGGGGTGAGATAAAGTACACGTACAACAACTCGCATATTCACTACACGTATTGTATACTTTACATACTTTTTCGGTGGTCAGTTGGCCTCATATGAGGCCAGAGTTGACCTCTTACGAGGCAAAACTCATTGACCCATACGTAGACACTAGCTAGCCCGATGAAAGTAGGATGTCACTGCTGAAAAAGCCGATAATGATGTACCAGAGAATATTCATCGATATAGTTTAGTCGACTATCGAATAGTGCCAATACCTCCCTCTCTACGGCACCGAGTCGTATCTGCTACCCTGAGGCGCATGCACATGCATCAGAACGTACAGTAATGGGTGTCCCACTTTGCGGCGATTGATGCTCTGATATGAAAGGGTGAACGGTCTGTCAACAGAATGGTCTACGCGTATGGCAGTGCGCACCACTTCAAATGATGGCTCGAATTACTATGAGCTACTTGCGGAAGTCTGCAGCTCCCTATGTTAAGTATTTTCCCGGAAACACATAATCAAAGCTAGTCGTGGTACATGGCTCGTTTCTGGGGATCAGCCATTCATGACTGGAAAGCAATCAACTCAGAGAAGTTTCTGGTTACTGTACTGTTTGCCCCGTGTAATTGCATGACTCACGCGCACAGTGCAGTGTGCTTCTGGAGCGGGCGTAGTCGGGCGCGTCGGACCGGCGTACATTTCCGAGAAGCATGATAATAACCGATTGGAGTATGTCTGGAGGGTACAGCCTTTACAATTTCGTAGCACTGCTAAGTTTATGTGTGCGCCTTACGTGGTTCTCTGTTGTTGATCACGACTTACGGGAAGTATACATTATTTGTGCATGCCATCGTTCAAAGCTGCAGATTTTTGCTCATCATATCTTTGCATACGCAAGTGCATTTTCTTACACATATTGCACCGTTGCTAGATATCGGTTTATGCTTGAAATAATCGCGTCCTTGCGCACACACATCACCGTTTAAGGTACCTGGTTTTTGCTCGTCGTGCTTTTAAATTGCGTGTGCACCATGTGTACGCTCGCCACTGCTCGATGGTGTCGGTAGCTGCGCTGTTAGTTTGGCGTGCACAATGTTGCGTGAGCCTCTTTTTCTGCACATGGATATGGATTTCCATCGGGCGAAGTATGGCGTCTATGGACACCCGCGGTTTACTACATATTTTGCAGTACCGAGTCTATTACTATTACAGTTGGGCTCCCACCACGTGGATGTCTGGATCTAATACTACTGCAATTGGACTTCCACCCGGAAAAGATCCAGATGCAATAACACTACACTCGGACTTCCAGTAGGTGGGCGTCTAGGTCTAGAAACGCGAGTCACCGTGCTGAAGTTTTCGAAAGTTGGGTCCCGTAATACTATCTGATACAATATGGCATGTACAGGTCCATTGTGCAGCTACATCTGTGTTTCCGGAAATGGATGCGGACGTCCACTGGGTGCAGTAGCCTATTAAACCTTCCACCCGTACTGCACATTGTGGAATGCCATGGAGTGATGACTTCCGTGGCATTCCGAAACGGGGAGTTCGTGTCGTACGGCGGTTTTTCGCATAGAAGCCGACTTCTAAAGAAAATGACTTGAACTGCTGCGTGCGGCAAACGCCCGCATCCACTACTCGCAGTCCATTTCATAGCAGAACATCCCGCTCGTTCTGTTGATTGTGCAGTACACTGCAGTTCCGCATCTCTCCTTACGTACGTCATTTTCACATGATTATCTATAACCGGCCTAACCTGGATACGCTTATATTGGACCGTTCATACTCTTAATCGCCTTCCAACGAATTTTCCGCCACTGCAGTAAAACTCACTGCGCGAAATATGCGCCACCTGCAGTTCCACGAAACTGAGCAATACGCTCGGAGATTTTCGGTAGCACTGGCTAACCCAGAATCTTGCCGGGGATATATGACAAGAGATGGTGTGTGAAACTCTGCACTCATTTCTCGGACAGTATTGTAAACGTACTACAACGCAAACAAGGATTAACGTGCGATCCGCGTAAGGCGTAGCACACCGCATGAGTCCTGCTGGACGGCGTCAGTGTAATACGTTCCGAACATAGGACGGTTCAATGTATCGCAGGACTCAAAAATAGTGGTCCTATCCTTCAAATGGCGTTTTCGTAGTGGAGCCTGCTTTTTGCATCGACCCGTCACTGGTTTTACAATGCACGCAAGAATTCGTGCATCTGGCACCGCCTGGTTTGCGCCAAAGTGTTGCCATTTACAGCGGAAGGCTGAAGCATACAGTCCTGTCGGCATTCTTTCATATGGAACAACTTTCTTTCTACGCTGTACGGCCACCTCTGCTGAGAAGCATGTGGAGAGTACCTACGCCAACACTTCACTGCACCCTTACTGCAGCCGTGCTACAGTCGACCTGTGCAGAACGGGAGGCACACGCATCTTGTGCTCAATACGTCCCACACGTCTCACACGAAGCGTAGAAACAGACCAAACCTCGAGTCGACATCACATCGAGGTCGTAAGCGTGTGTTCCGTGGCGTCGAAAAGTAGTTACTTTTTAAGATCAGTGGGGTGTCACTAATGACACGGGTTGAGATCTGCACATGTCGAATTACATGGGCATGTGGATGTGGTTTTTCAGATAAAATTTTGCACATCCCTCTGCCCATGTTTTTTTACATGTTTAGATTTTGGATCCTGTCACTTTTGACCTCCCCCTAGTCAAAATCTTGATTACCTCTCAAACCTCTTTTTGCAGCTATACCGGCCCCAAAATTGCACACTTTTCTGGGCGACCTTTCTTACGGCTGAGCCCAAATCTCTCTCAGCAACTGTAGTTTGGCGTGCTCGCCGGAAATGGTTCTCAAACTGGCATGTAGTGTTTAAGTTCGTATATCTGCACGCTATTTTGGAAGACCCTACCACGTACTTAGAAGCTAAACTTATCCCCGTAGTTTAAGAACAGCTCCTCGCTCTGCATAATCTCACGCTTTGCACGGATCGTCACTGTGTTCAGTGAACGTAGAGCTCTCAGCGAAAATTCCCCTCGACCTTCGTTAAACCCCACGTTAATGTCTTGCGCTCTAGAATTACCTCTGTTTCGCTCCTCCTCATCCCCAGGAAAGTACCGAGCGCCATTCACAGAACCGGGGTCACGAAATGATGCCGGTACAATGTACAACTTATGCCTCTGCGCTTCACGGGACTCCGCCCGCCTTTCCACGAGAAGTGCTACCGGGTTGAAACGTTTTTTGTCTACCCCTAAAATTCTACCTCCGTGGACCTTCGTCTTCTCCCGCGTGCGCTCACGCAAGTTTGACTATGGGAGCGTCTTATAGAAGTGGAGGATCGTCTCTCATTTCGCGAAGACCCGGTCCGCAAACACCCGAGTCCATCACCTTCGCACTTCCCCGTGGACGGACGCACCCCCACACACCTCGCCGTCGCTTCCACCGAGCGTAATATGAGCAGATCTTGCGTGTCCAGCAGGCCGTGGTACTTCGCCGGGCAGTTGTCCACTGCCGCACATGAATAGAGCCGGGAAAGCATGGGACCTCTGGCGTAGCTTGCAGTACACTGGACTATGTAGTCCGGTAGACACTGATACAGGGGAGACGCAGCAGGAGCTCCCTCACTGTTACTCCCCCTCCTGGCAGACATATTCCGTTTCACGCAGGCCAAGTATATTGTGGCAAGCTTCGGAACTCGCAGAGAGCCACCAATGTCGCATGTGGTACTCGCACCGCTTTCGCAAAACTCCCTAACCAAGCTCGGTAGAGCTTGACTGACGCAGTCGTCATCTTCGTCGCGCCCCACGAGACGACGATGTCTCGGAAACCCTAGGCATGCTTTTGCAATCGCGCAAGTAATACTTAGCAGGTTCACCGGAAGGTCCCCCGGTGTCGAATACTGCAAAACCAGCTTGTTCATATGTACGATGTTCTTCTGCTAAGGTCCAAGCATCTTCATGCGACTCCCTTCGTCAGACCTTCTCACCACCTCTCCGGGCCCCAACTGCTAGATTTCATTCATACAGTTCGTTCGAGCTACAAACGATGCTTGCCGAGCGGACGAACAAGGTTAGGATGCAGGAGAACGAGATTGCTGGTCGTAAGACAAGGGTCAACGACTACAAGGAGAAGGTACGACAGGCCGATCAAGAGCTTCTTGAAGTGCGGGTAACGATGAAAACAACGCTTTCCGAGCTCCTGCGACTACAAGCCGAATTCAAGGATGTCAAGCAGGAGAACAAGAACCTGCGCATGGCCTGTGGGATGTCGATTGGCACCCAGAAGGCCACACCGCGTGCGCAAACTAGACGCCGTCAGAGTCGGAAGCGTACGACACAAGTGGGGGCAAAGTGCATTGATGGTACCAAGACCATCGAGAAGCAGATTTTGCATTGGGGCCACCGCGAAACTGCCGATCTGGACCCAACAAGTTCTGTTCCAGTCCCGAACTGAGCGGGGTGCAGTCAGGTGTGCGTGACCAGGGAGCTTTCCGCGGACGGGCTGGACGGTGTCGTGCCGGTTTCACCGATTGTTCGTGCCAATCGTCAGTAGTCCTATACATGTTCTTTCTATAATGAGGCGACGGTTCTGGGTGGAAAGGTGCGTGCAGAGCTTGGCACCGGAAACTAGTCATTCTTGTTTTTGGATGCCGAATCCCGCCGCGAGGGCGAGGAGGCTGTGTCAACAGACTATGCTCTATGTGCAAGGATAATGCAGACAATCTCTGACGTGATGGGCGCGTGGAAGAGAAACGCTAGAGAGAAGCTGTTCATATGCCCTGCGTGTCGCT
>JAUKWC010037665.1:0-14354 GCA_032356245.1 Endocladia muricata
CTTGGGCAAAAAGAAGAAGTTAAAAAAAATTTCTAATGATTTTATATTTCGACTTGAAAGTTGGCCTCATATGAGGCCAAATGTCCAATAGACAAGTGTCTATTGGACATTCTAGTGTCTATTGGACAGTGGGTTTTGCTTCATATGAGGTCAACTCTGGCCTAAAATGAAGTCAAAAACACGACTGCAGCAGATAAATTAAACCTTCGAGTTTTTATCAGATTTCAATGGTGGGGTGCCCGTACCATCCACCTTGTGTTCCTTTTGCGTTCAAGCTGGAAGCGCTATATAACTATTTCAAACTGCGAAAAGGTAGTCCAATGGTCCTTGGGCTATTGGGACAGCATCTTTCCGCAAGTTTGATTCTCGCTGAGCTCCTTTGGGCTTCGAATTCCTCTCGGAGGACTCGATAAGTTCCGAAGTAGATATCTTTCTGAATTCTCTTCCAGAGCGCACTTGAATGGAAGAAAACTGAAGTTCTTCTTCATGGCAGTACAATGAAACCGGTCATATATTATGATGCCAATAGAACTGTAGGGGGCTACGTAATCTTTTTAAATTTTGCTTGTCATTTAAAAGCGACAACTACGACACCAGCCAAGATAGCTACTCGACATTGGATGCAGACTTCATATCCCAAGGTTCCCAATTATTTCCAACACCCCTTCTCCTTTCCTTCATATCCGAAAGCACGGAACTTCTGGACATGCTGCTGTAGCAATCCTTCCCATCTTTGGGATGAGAAATGTAATCGTTTCAGCGAAAATATCTCAGATCTCCGACGAGCAGTGCTGGGTCCAGCCTCAGCGGCGTTTTCCGGACTCCCTCCCGCTCTGACTATTTTCGGCCACCCGAACTTAATACCGTTGGTAAGCTCCAAGCTAAAATGGGCATCAGGGACATTTCTGACGTTGAACTTGGACCTGTTGACATCTCTGACGGTTCGAAAGACGTTTGCAACCGTCTAATTGGCACCACAATCCGCCGACACATCGATTCGGGGGCTGCAGTGAGAGCGCGAGTACAAACTTGCGATTCAACGATGCGACGCGGGTCAGAACTGAGAAACGCGCTTTTTGAGAAATGAGGACTCTTTAAGATATACGGTGGAATTCTCGCTCCGGGGATTGATGGTACTGGATATCTGTAGTCTGTCGGAACTTTCAGCACTGCCCGGCGTCGCTTGGGCAAAAAGATGATGTTAAAAAAGAACTGCTGATGAATATATGTATCGACTTGAAAGTTGGTCTCGTATGAGGCCAAATATACAATACACACTCGCCCGGTCATTAGTATCACAAATACTCTTCCCCACCTTAACTTTTACATCCTTCTGCTCGAAGATTAACAGAATGGTGTAAGCTGAAGGGATGCGGATATCTGAATGTGTGCAAATACGATGCAGAGGATTCCGCCCCATATGGGGTGGGCTCGTCACGGATAAGGACAAAAGGATCGAAGTCTACTGAATGGACAGAAAGTGAACATGCTTCCAGCATATGCGCATCGTCGTATAGGGCTTTCTTTAATTTTGACACTGACCAACGTCAGTTACATTTTGGAGTTCAACATGGAACGAGTCTCAGCTGATGTACCAATGGTGTCGCATGAAACCTATAATGGCTGGTGCCAAAACTTTGTTCGGCTTCCGAAAGAGGATAACGACTTTCGAGGCGTCAGACCGGATTTGTGAAACGTCTTGCTCTCGTAACGAAGGTGGCAATTTTATTCGAATTTGTCTCACGTTTCGACAGTAAAAGCTGTTCCTTTTTTATCTAGTAGAAGGGTATTACCACAAGCATATTGGGTAAACTGCTGAATAGCCTGCAAAAGCTGGGTAGTACTAGATTCGAATGTGTATAGTACCACGGCAGCGGAATGGAAGACATAATGTGTAGTTTAGCAGTGATAGGTATAGAAGGAACGGAAAGTCTAGCTCAGTAGTGGATGAGGGCGATTGCGAAACATGTAGGATGAGCAACGGCGGGGGTAGGATATCAATTGATAATTACAGAACTAACAGCATGCAGCAGGTCCTGAGATTGATACTTCATAGTGCTGAACGGGTAAATTTACACCGCGTGGTAATTTCCAAGGAAGGGTAGCACTGAGGTACAGTAGGACATAAAGGACCCATCTCTAGGCTAAAAGAAAGTCGCAGGATGATTGCAAGAACATGCTTATGGATGCTACCACCGATCCGCAACGAGGTCCATTGGTTTGCGTACGGTCGAAGAGCAGTAAAAAACTGCACATGCGCTGTGAGCCTAACCACTGGAAAACTTGAGAACAACCTCTCTCGTACGAACTTCATCGTAAGAGATAATTATAAACTAATAGAGCGCTCTGATTGAGTTCTTCTACAGCGACCTCAATTTCCCCCTGCTATCAGACAAATACTGAGAGTACGTGTGGAAGTACCAATCCCGAGAGAATGAAGCGCCCATTTCAGCCCCTAGCCAATTTTGCGAGAGCATACAGCATCAGACCGGAAAGTAAGGGGATTCGCCGCGGTCATGAAGTTGAAGTCAGCTATCATCGTAACGTGTTTTCCCAGTGCCACGCATCAGAGAATCGTCGACATCCTTCCAGCAGTAGAATCAGTGGTAAGTTCTTAAATCATAGGCTCATGAAATATTTGGTACTAACTCGCAAGTTAGCTCGACTAATCGAAGAAGAGAAGGAACATCTTATACTCGCCCTCTACCCAGACCAACTCATTAACACCGATATTAAAGACAACCTCGCTCCAACTGCGAATGCTCCACTACAGCCGGCTTCATTGCAGCCTGCGCTAGCTCGGCTCCCGCATCATTAGTCCTGAGATGCATACCGAGACCCCCTAATGCCCTAGACACAGAACAACATGGACAAACATGAGTGTTTGCCGCACGCCGTATGCTTAACGGACCGAAACAGTTTTCTCAGAACTCCTAATTGAGCGGAACCCAAACGATAACGGGGTATTTCCTGGACGGTGCAGGTGTAAGTGGAGACCGCGGGAGGCAGATTAATCCTGAGTGCGTTGCCTTTGCTCACGGAAGAGGGGAGGAACCTGGAGGCCGGTTTCCAGTCACCACTGGCTCTACGCATCGGTGCAAATCCGTGGCGTTTGAAGCAGTAGGGTTATGGCACCCAGGAGACAATCGATTTGATCATATGAGTATATTAATATTTTGTTATTGACCCATAAACTACACCAACGTGATGTCGCCGATGGAGGTTGAGCCGGCACTGGGAAATGGCGGTATCGTGGCGCCAGGGTCCAGTAGTGGGCCGGAGCGGTGAAGTCGTGGGTCCGATACGGGTAGTAGCATGGTACCAGAGGTCAACAGTACACCAACGAGAACCCCTGTATCAGAAAGGGTAGAGTGCTCAGCCTCAGAGACCTGCGGGGCGCGTGACCTGACCGATGAAGTTTCGTTTGGCTTCAGGCCCTGACCTCGTCTCCTTCCGTGCGGCGAATTTCATTCGTGAGCTCGCCAACTAACTGGAAAGTCATGTCGCACTTTTCAGGAGCATGCCACCACTTGCCTTGTGAGGAAAATCCATCGTGGGCCCGCCGGTGTCAAATTTATCTTGGAAAGGTTCATAGCGCGGTAATGTGCGATTGAAGAGGTCTAGCATGTTGTCGGGAACCTTACAGAAAATCAGAGTGGTAGATGGGTCTATAACGGTAGGTTCTAGTAATGGCAGGCGTGAAGATGCTGTACTAGATCTGGCCGTGAACGGCAGTGGTCTGGCAGGGCGCGTGCAATCTGAAACGAAGCGCATGAACACGGTATATATTGCGACGGATGGACACGACATCTTCGATAGCGAACGAAAGTGAAGGGCTGTTCGTGGCCACCTATTCGATAGCAGCGTGTTCATGGCACTCGGCTATACGATGGCTTCCTTTTTTGTGTATTCTGGCTGCAATAGCCGAAGGCCCGCACAGATTAGAGACCTATGCAGCTCCAGCTTGCATTAGGGCCTCGGCAATGGCATGTTTGGCGGTGAGCGGCAGAGGACACAGAATCTGGTCCATGGCGTTTGTTCTTCTGGTTGTAGCTTCCTAGAGGATACTTCCCACTGTTCTATTACACTATCTCACGAGATGGTCAACGATTGAGTCGTAGGATGCTGTAACGCTGGATGGTACAACGTAGGGTCAGTCGAGAGGGACCGGTTTAGATTTGGCAAACATAGCCCGAGTGGCAGCAGGAAATGCGTATATGATAGCCTTGGCGTTTTCGATCACCTACGGTGATACGAAAACGATCTGGTGGTGGTGGGTGCCATATAGTGTGGGGAGATGCTGAAGCGCTGCATTCCGGAAGTATGACAGTCGATTCGATACCGGCGTATCTGGTGCATTTACTGTTCGAGTGTGGCGATCGAGAACGAATGAAGCGTCTCCGCAGTCGTTCAAGAGGCTTGGTTAAAGCTATTAACAGTCGTTCGGGTTGCCGCTGACACAGATAGTGTACGTGTCATTCTCGTTACTAAACTGAAGGAAAGGATAGTCGAAATGAGTCACTACATCTTGTAACGTGATGCGGAGCATTTTCACCAGTGGTCATGACAATGTATTGCTGCTCTTGCACAAAATATAAAATCACAGAGACCATGATGAGGCAAAGGAGCTAAAGTCCTCTGGTCCATCAGACCGGGGGAAGTACTGGCGCAATCGGGGCCACGCTATCTCTCCATCGTGGTGTCCAGCTTTACCTGCGTGCGAGATCGGGAGAACTCGAAGCCCCAAGTTGAGGACATCCTCAGAAGTCTTAGCTGGACACTTGATCGTCGCTCACTAGGGGCTGCTCATGAAGGCGGAACTCAGTATAATATCCTTGCAGCGTCTTTGCGACTACTGTGATGTCGCCTAACAAAGGTCGGTTGAGTTCTCTGCAGTCTGTGTTATTGGTGCCATCGCTGAACAGAATGACTGCAGCGACAGGTGGGTTGTCCATGGGTTGTGGTCCCTGCTCATCGAACAAATCCCTAGGTCGAGCCCAATATGGCATGCCGCAGGAACATTCTCGGTGCCGCAGTCGCAGAATGTAAGAACATCAGAGCAATAAAGAGCCTCCACATCCTTCTGACACCAGAGCGGGGACTACATAATGCAAGTGTCGAATCCGATTAGGAAGTGGCGATGGTCGCTGAATAATCGCGCGGTAAGTTCGAAGGCACTTAATTAGCAAATCTCGTGAGAGCCTGAAGTAGGCGTGATAACTGTGCGTTCTTAGTGGCACCATCGCTCCTGGAAATCAGATCGTCCTTAATTACGGAATGTGTGTGGAGAATGCTGCTCGTGAAGGAACGGCTCATGAAGGTGGAAAGGATATCAATACGTCATGAAGACTACGCATGCCCTATCAGACACATATGTGAGAATACAGAACGTCTCGTTCCCATCACGATAAGTGAGACGCGTTGGTTGCGAAAGTTAACTCTCGAGATCTATCAAGGCTTCACCGCGTCTGCCAGTCCATGCCGAGTCGAGCTGCGGTATCTGGGCGTTCGATTCCATTCTGCGGCTGTTATGTGTCCTTGCATACACAGCTTCGGGCAAGTCAGGGAACAAAGACACGTATTTGTCAAAGCGCGGGATGCACGGCAACATAGAGCTGGTGACTTTTACGTACCAGCTCAACCTGCCACCAGGTCGAGAAGCCCGGCATGTGGTGAAATAAGCAATGTTTTTTGGATTGAACCCAATGCCATCAGCGTCACAGGTACAGGTGCAAGAGGATACATCACAAATCTAGAAGCTGGACTTCGGTAGGGGAACAACTAGGCGGCGATACACGCATGTTTCATAGAAGCAACGTAGGATGCGATGCAGGTGGACCCCTCCGGATGCAAAGAGCATGTCGGCGCGTTTTCAGGCCTCGAGAATGTAGTAAGACCCAATGAAATAATAACCAGATTTCTCGTGAAACTTAGCGGAGCAGTAGCCGTCGCCCGGCTTGTTGGGGTGCGGTATTGCAACGCCAACGGAAGTATCGAAAGTGAATCGTGGTCGGTGACCTGGATGAGGTGGCGCTTGTGAGTAGCCGCTGCTGAATTCAATTGCTGCAAACATTTCGGGCGCGCACGTGTTTGGAGGTTCCGTGTCGTTTGTCCGCAACGGCTAGTGTCGCTGTTAAGTGATGGTGTTAGTGAAGAAGTAGTCAATCGGAAGTCACTTCACGGAAGGTTAACGATGGAGCACTGTGGCGGGCGTGGAAATTCACTCTTGACTGGATCTCTTTGTAGCAAGCCCCTGCTTGAGTAGCTGGGGGTGATGAAAAGTCTGAAACATGCAATTGGGACGCGGATCGCCACACTGCTGAGCCCCAATACAAATGGCAGCGCGCTTAAGGTGGAGAACAAGCAAGTCGATATAGGATTGAATTGCTTCATCGAACCTACCAATGACGTTGAACTGGTGTAGCACATTGCTTCGCTCGTCGTGGACAGCATTGCGCACTTCTATACCGCTTGGATATTTCAACTCGGTTTGAAGCGTGCGGTTCTTTTCCACGCGATCTTCGGGCCCGTGAACGATCTATTCGTCGACGTCGTGCATGTCGAGGTCACTGTCAATCTCAGCTAGGTGTGAGAAATTTCTCCGGACATTGCTAGCGCGGTCCAAGAGGTAGCATGATTTCTTCCTCACGTCCGCTAAAGCACGACAAGTGCCACAGAGGCGTTTTCCTGTAGAATATGAAATATTGCAGCTGCAGTGCAGTCCCAACTCTTCTAGCAGTGGCCGATGGAAGAATCCGTCGCCCGTTTTGAGACCCGTAGTACACTAGCGCAGCTCGAAGACTAAGAGAGCGGAAAAATGATGAATATGCCCCTCGCTATCATAGATGATAGTACCGCTGCAGTCAGGTTTGGTTTCCCCGCCATCAGTACTGCGTGCAGCCATGATGGATTTGTGGAGCTGTGCTATGCTCGCCATTTTGGAGTGCACATCGGCCTCACCTTTTTTGGCGACCATAGGGCTATCCGTAAATGTTGCAGCGGATCATCTATGGACGACAACTATCCTGGTATACATCTTGCCGAAGGTCGCGCAGAAGAAGTCACTTCACTGCATACGCTCGGTAGGAAACTCTATGGTTTACGTGACGTCAGCCCTCTTTAACTTAGGCACCTGATCCGAGAGCCAAGGTTCTCTTCCTCAAAAGATTCAGTCCAGTACTCAGGTGGATGAGAGTCTCCTGTTTTTCGTTTATGGTGCATACTCGCACACTGGTTTCTACACCAATGTTCATTGAGTGTTCTTTTTTTTTCGTCTTGACAACCTAGCCTTAACTGCGCATTTTTCAAATACAGGATATCTATTCAGTATGCTTCGCTGATCAGTACGGTTGGCGGTTTACGGCGTTTCGGATGAGCATCGTTATGGAACACGTGAGATACATATCGGGCACGTCACCATCGTCGAGGCATTCGTACATCTTCATTTTTAAAATGAGAGGATCGAGCCCTGAGGGCAGAAGCCCAAGTGGCTCCTCCGAATTATTCTCATGGAAGGAGAGAAGCGTGGCACTCCCGATATGCTGAAAGGATTTGAAACGGTACTTGCCTACTCGGGTGTCGGCATGACGGATCTTGATTAGCTTAGCAAATCCGGATAGTAGGGTTGCAATTATAGCAGACTGAGGCACTATTCTGTCGGGACGTGATGCAATAGACTCCATAAGCTTCTAGAATTGATCAACTGTCCGGTCCTTGACGGAAACTGTCATGGAGCAAGGGTGTGGAGCTTTGTGATGTAAATGATGGGCATGAGGAATGTCCAAGGAATAAGAACTCCGAACAGGGGACGCTCGAGCATCCAAACAAGATGCTATTCAGTTTTGCTCGCTACCTCACGGTGCTGAAGCTCTTCGACAAAGTGATCCAGGTGGACAGACTGACTGAGCGTAGGTTGGGTCCTGCGATTTAGGCGAGGCAAGGGACAGAGGTCCACTCTGTAATACAAGATAGCACGGTTGTTCCTAGAAATATTGATGTCATGAACGCAAATACAAACGGTAATCCTCGACGGAGACCGCAGCGGTGAGCTGTCACGAGTCCGTTCACGTGACTTAGTCTCCGAAATAAAACATGAGAGATTTCTGTGCGGCACTGTTGATTTCCGACGGACCAAAACAGTCTTGTCAGGATGCGTGAGCCTTTGGAGGAAGAACGGTAACGGGGTTCTTCCCCGACGCCCTGAGCGCATGTGCATACTGATAGCTTCCACTTTCGTCTAGGTCGTAAGTGGTAACTTCCCGCACATGATCTTATGCTAATGGTCCGCCCAGGACACAATAATTCCGGTCAAAGTACAACAATCGTGGTTCCATATACGACCCGAAACTACACCGAGGCGGCATGCGAGAGAGGAGCTGAGCGGTTGATAGAGAACGAAGGGAATATGGAGACACAGCTCAAGTTTAGGCTGGGCCGGTGTCGTCGCGGGCGGGACAAAGGCGATGACCTCAGGTCAGACTCTCAAAATTGGGAAAATGCTCGAAGCACCGGTTTAAGAATGGAATTTTCGAAGCTTTGCGAGGCAGTCTCATCCACAGGTCGGAGCTCGACTGTGGCGACTTGATGACCAGCAGATTTAACGTAAGGAGATGATGGAGGTCATTGCCTAAATCCTGCAGCAGTGAGGGTGACTCCTGTGAAGTAGTCAATGGGGAAGAAATACATTCATGCTTTCCGCAAAACGTACATCCCGCAGATACGGACTCCATTGTTCGAACCGTCCAACTCGACGCTACAGGTGAAACACCTTAATTGGGCGTTTGGAGACATATACTCATTGCGGCTGCGGATCTTCCCATTTGTACACCGTCCTGTCTGTCTAGGTGCGGAAGAGTGTTTTTTTTATTTGTTGACGAAGCTTTTGCGTCGCTGTAAATGATATCCCGGGTGTTGCTGCAGCTCCGCGATCTGTCTTTGCTGGTGTCCATCTCCAGGACTTCAAACAAATGATTCGTGTTATCTTCCTGATGCATGGACATGATCTCAACTATTCTAGAACCTGTCATAAAATGAATTAGCACAATGATAAGGTCATCGTCATCACCGCTTTCCGTACCGTACCATACGCAGTACAGAGCCTTTTTTGTACCTGGCAGTGAAAAAGCGAACCAGAGCTACGGTCCAGATAATCAGAAGTGCAGCCACGTGCCAGGTAGATCAACGTGAGTATACAGACACAAGCCATTCTGACCGTTTATTGCCTAGAACTCAGTGTATCGTTTGGAATGGTGCGACTGCGGGTGAAATTCTTCCTGTTGATGGTCCCGAGCTTCTCTGCAGCGTGGTGAATTGAGAGCAAATAACCAAAAGGTTAGAAAACCGAATCTGCTCAATGCTTATACCCAAACTGGACTGCTGAGGCATCCATACCCTTTTCTAAACTATTCTGCTACCTCGAATTGTTCCTTTAAATACTCTCGTAGTTGGCAGTGCAGACTTGACACAAAACACATTTCACCTGGCATAGAACCCCTCCCCACTGACACAGTTCACAATCAACGCTTGCTGACGATCGCAGTTGTCATTCAATTTCAGAGTCATACTACAGACCACAGGTGCGCGCGGTCATGGGCCAATCATTGCTGCCGATATTTATGCTGAGTGTGTTCGCATTTCCAACTGCAAGATTATCTGCTTTTCTGTTTTGATTCTGGCTACTGTACGTTCTGTTCTCCAGGTGTATGTCAATTTGTAGACACTCCTAACTCGCTGAGGGCAACAATGGTACCGGCGAAAGAATGCCATCTCGCGGACTGCCAAAATCTGACAACAAACATATCCAATCCCCTTGCTAGTTGAAACGAATAACTGGGCTAGGAAAGGTCTAAAGGATCGATTCCTCGATAGGCAATAGTTTTGGTTCATGATTTTTTCGGTGACTAAAAGTTCTAAGAGCGCCTAACAACACCTGCTTATACAGAGAAAACACTAGGGGCTAAACCTACATGAAACATTCCGTGCGCAGCGATTTGGGTGCAACGTTGGCTTATATACGCAAGGACAGCCGATTTCCACATTCTGAAAATTACCAGCACACTAATCACAGCTTCTACATGTTTCTCGACTTTCTGGGAAACATCTAGAGCTGTAAAAGCATGTGTTACCAACCTTCCATTGGCTATTTTGAATCAAGCTATGCATCCTCGAAATACCGATTGTAAACTTTTTGCACACGCGTAGGTAATATGCGCGTTCTCCACGAGTGGGCATTGCTGCACCATTCGAACCTCCTTTATATGCCGCCGTGAACAATGACTTTCTAATCCACAGCTTGTCACCAAACTTGTACGAATGAGACCAGTATGACCGAGAAGAGTGTGCACTCTGTCGAGCGTTTGACATTATCTGGGCAAACTGTGCATCTTGTAATGATGTCTTGAGTTTCTCCTTGAACTCATCAATAGTGTCCACAGAGCTTTCGGTCCTTGTGAAAAGGTCCAATAGAGATTTTGGAGTCCATCCCAGATCAACTTCAAGTGGAGACATCCCTGCATCCTCGCTGACTGCAGAGTTGTAGGCAAACTCGAAGGCTGGTAAAAGCTCGTCCTAGTCGTCATGATGATATGAGCGGAAGCAACGAAGGTAGTGTATTTACCATACGGTTCATTACTTCCGATTATCCATCTGTTTGGTGATGACGACTCGAAGACACCTTGAACTTTATCCCTCAGATACTCATCAGCCTATTCCAGAACTTGGAGGTGTATTTGGCATCCCGGTCGGACACCTCACTGTCCGGTACACCGTGAATTTTGAACAGCTTTAGGAGGAAAGAGTTCGCGAAATGTACAGTAGTATCATTGACATGAGAAGGTATGATATGAAACCTCCTCGACAAACGGTCAACCCGATTTGTAATAATGTCATAGCCACTCTTTGTCTTCGGCATGTTCGCGATGAAATCGGTGCCCAAATATCCCCATCTCCTTGTTGGTATCTCAAGGGAAGTAGGCTCTATTAACTTCTGGCTTTCATAGTCCTTCTTCTGCTGACAAGTCATGCAGCCTTGGGTGTACTGTTTGACGTCTCCGCTGCTTTATTTCCAGTGAAAGACGTCGAGTATTTGAACCATCTTGGAGAATCCGAAGCGGCTAGCGATTTTTAAGCCGTGTGCTATTTGTAGTATGGAAGCAACTCATCGCTTTGGGATACACGGCTTCTCTCGATATAGTAGAAGCTTACAATCAAGTGCGAACAAGGGCAGGAATATCTCTATTTGCTTTCTCTTTACTTCGTTCTCGGGCCACTCCGCCTTCAGGGCCCGTCGGACCGGTCCAAAGAACTGGTCACTCTCATACTGACCAACGATGGCATCTATACCGAGACATGGGATTTCCACGGTGGTTCAAGATAGCGTAGAGGCTTTTTTCACGGAAGTGACCTGCGGAGCTCTGGACAAGGCATCATCGAGCACGCGAGTCTTGCCAGGTTTCAATGTAATGGTAAAGATTCCGAAATTGCCTAACGTATCAATCCAGCGTGCTTCCCTTATGCTAAGCTTAGCCTTTGTGAAAAAGTGCTTTAACCCCTGACTACCCTTAAAAATCTCAAACTGTGTACCCTTGGGGTAACCTCTGATTCTTTGCAAGAAGGAAATGAGCATTAACACTTCTCTGTCATTAGCGGTATAGTCTGTCGCTGCAGGCGACAGCTTCTTGGATAAGAAAGAAATCATACGATCATTCCCGGTTTCATCTATCGGGGTCATTGTCCCTCGAATTGCTAGTTGGGACGCGTCGATATGCCCTCGGGATGGCTTGTTCCAGTCGGGCGCAACTAGTATTTGTGCTATTGTGATAATTCTCCTCAATGATTCAAAAGCCTTGTCAAACTTCTCATTCTATCGCTGGGTACCCTGGTCCATCTTGGTCAAGTTTGTGAGCGGAGCCGCTTCTCCCGAGAAGTCCTTGAAAAATTCCTGGAAGAATGGTATCAATCGCAGGAAACTTCGGAGGTCAGCCAGGGTTTGTGGCCGAGGCCATGTTTTCAGCACATTGACATTCTCGTGGTGGAAGCAATGTCGTTCTTTGCCAACGATAAGTCCAAGAAAGTTTATGTTTGACTTCATAAACTTACAATTATTGGGCGACACGTCAAGGTCCAGATCTCGGAGTCGGGACAGTACCGTTTCGACATGGCTGATATGCGACTGCTCAGCTTCACTAAATACCAGGAAAACATCCATATAAACCACCATGAACTCATCGAGACAATCATGGAAGATACGGTTCACAAGTGATTGGAACGTAGCAGGTGCGCTACACAATCCCATAGGCATCACTAAGTATTCAAACTGACCGTACTTCGTGTTAAATGCTGTCTTCTCGATGTCTCGTGGTTTAATTTGGATCTGATGAAAGCCAGTCTTCAGGTATAGTTCCGAAAAGACGTGATATTTTTCCAGTCGATTAAACATCTCATCCGATCGTGGCGCAAGTGCGTTGTTTCTTTTCGTGATTCGATTAAGTGCTCGATAATCAACAACACGTGGCAACGATTTGTCTTTGTCCTTGACGAAGAGTAATGAAGCCCCGTAGAGAGATTCACTCTGTCTGATCTTACTTTTCTTCAGCCTCTTTTCCACGTAAGATTTTGCAGCTTTCAACTCAGCCGGTGAAAGTTGGAACAGTGGTCGGAGTGGTGGCTTCGCATTCTTGTCGACTCCAATCTCATGATCAACAGGCATTTGCGGCAGTAGGCCGTCGTGTAGTTCTTCTTGGAATACCTCGTCATACTTGAGCGGGATCTTCTTCAGATTCGTGTGTTGCCCTTGAAACATAATCTTCTTCCCCTTGTTACAGCCGACAGCTTCTCCATTGTTTGCCTAAACTAGCTTAATTATCTCAAAGGGACCATGTGGCTCTCGGCGTCTCGGTTGGCGTCTGAACTTGTTGACGCCGAGGTTTGTGACTTCAACCTCTTCGCCATGCAATGAGATGCTCTCCAGAGGTAAAGTCTTTCCTCTTACCTTCGCAACTCGGCTGACGTATTCTGTGTCAGCGTCGTGGGCAATATGCCACGAAATTGCCAACAAAACATCGTATCGGCAACTGGCAACGGCCCAATTTGATGTATGTTAATGTGACCCGATACAAAGTGTTCCGCGGAGAATTGTCTGGGAGACTGCTTCCTTGATTTTCTTACTAAAGTGTTGGACGAAATACTTCTTATTCGCAGTTCCAAACAATCCTTCGTGTCTCCTCAGAAACTCATGAGACACCAGTTTCTTATTGCAACCCTCATCCTTGAGGACTCTTGGGTCAGCTCCATTGAGCTCTCCGTTGAAAACCAGTAAGTCTTCAAGAAGAATATCGTTCTTGAGGATGAAGTCAGTATGACCTCAAATCGTAGTATTCATCCCCGCAATATCAGTAGAATCATCATTCCCTTCTGACTGCTCTTCTACATGAGTTGTTGTAATATCTTGAGGCTATAACGGTGAGCTATCGAAGGCTTGCTTCGCTTGTAACCGTAGCTCACTTCTCTCTTGGCGGAACTGCTTCACTTCATTTGAAACCGCCTCTTTGACACTCTTCTCAGGTCCAACCTGAGTGCGCTCGTTCATGTTTATTTGACGTGATGCGACGGCGTCCCCAGGTAAGCAGAGCTTATTCGAAACGGTATTCGCACTGGTGCGAACGGTCTGAGCGGGATAGGAGACGTCGTTGAAGAGTGGCGAAATCTGTGATGTGTGATGCGATGCGGGGAGTGCGGGCTGTCGGAGGTGGAGAGGGTGAGGGAGTGCGGGTGCGGGAGTGCGGGTGATGGTGTGGTGTGGGGTGCAAACTGGAAGCGGTGGCGGGCGGGATAGGTGGTGTCTTTGACGAGCGGCGAGACGTGTGGCGGGCGACGCCACGTGGGAAGTGCGTGCTTTGGGAGGTGATAGGCAATTCAATGCGGGGAGCGCGGGCTGTTGGAGGTGGAGAGGGTGACGGAGTACGGGTGCGGGAGTGCGCGTGATGATGTGGTGTCGGGTGCAAGCTGGAAGCGGTGGCGGGCGGGATAGGTGGTGTCTTTGACGAGTGGCGAGACGTGTGGTGTGCGACGCCACGTGGGAAGTGCGTGCTTTGGGAGGTGATGGGCAATGCAATGTGGGGAGTGCGGGCTGTTGGAGGTAGATTCGGCGGGGCAATGTCGGTGGTGGCGGAGTGTCGTGTACAAGCTAGAAGGGAAGGCAGGCGGGGCGGGTAGCGTCGTTCAAGAGCGGCTAGGCATTAGTTGCTCGATGCGATGCTGCGAGTACTGGCCATTGGAGGTGGAGAGTGTGAAGGAGTGCGGGCGATAGTGAGGTGTGGTATACAAACAGGAAGGGATGGTGGGCGGGATGGAAGGCG
>JAUKWC010037676.1:0-14352 GCA_032356245.1 Endocladia muricata
CGATGACAGCGTCCGTCACCCGGTCCGTGGCCGGGACAGAGTCTTCGAGCCGAGCTGTCGGGGTGGAATCCCGCTACGCCCGCCGCTTCGCACGTCGACGATCTGATGACGCCGTAGCCGAGCAGCGGGCCCCGTCAGCTACCACTCCGGTGGAGCCTGGCGTTCTCGCTTCACCATCTCGGGTGTCTCGCAGCCGAGGTTGCCCTGTTCGGACCATCCAGTAGGTCATATTCCTCATGAGATTCTGAAACATGAAAGTACGGGCGGCGAAATTCAGCGACTATCCGACATTGAAGGGCTTCGACGTCTTTCTCGGCGACCGTCGAATAGACATGCAGAGAGGTGAAATATTCGTGTGCGATCTTTCGGAAGCACTCCCGGCCGGGTACATGAGGATCACCTGCGATAGCTTCTTCGATTGGCCGCTGCTGGTGGGCTTGTGCGTCATGAGTGAGCACAGGCGCTGTGGAATCGGCGAAGAGCTTGTTCGGTTTGGTGTGGAGCAAGCGAACTTGCCGCGTCTCTACACCTCCACGGAGCAAGGCAACTCGGAGATGCGAGGTTTGCTGGGCAAGGTGGGCGCATCCCAAATCGGCTTCGCTGACGACTTGAATCTCGATGGAGAGCGCGAGCTGCTGTATCGGCTGAAATAGGGGCTCTCGCCGGTTTGACGTTGCAATCCGGACTCCCACTGGTTCGATTGACACCTCCACAGGAGCTATGGGCTTGCCCCTCACCCCGTATCGTGCGCATGAATCGCCCGTTCATGGCCTCTTCTCATGGCGGCTGCGCCGAGATCGAGGCAATCGATCCACGCCTCATCCGGGCCGCAGGAAGTCGATCAGGGCGTGCGCCACCGGTGCCGGAGTATCCATGTGCACGTGGTGGTGGCCGGGAAGTATCAGGCTGCGGCAAGCGCTCAGACATGCCAACCGTGCCGCGGTGTGCTCGCGGTGCGACAGAAAGCCCTGCTCGGCCACGATCGCCAGCACGGGAATCTCGATGGCCGCCAGCAGCGCACGCACCTGCGCTTCGGTCTGGTAGCGCGAACTGGCGAAGCGCAGCGCCGGATCGAAGCGCCAGCGCCAGCCACCGTCGCGTTCCACCAATTGACGCTGCACGATCAGGCGGGCCGAGGCCGGTTCCATGGTGGCGGCCTTCAAGCGCGCCATCACGGCGGCCTCGGGATGATCGAAGGTGCGTGAGCTGAATCGTCCTTCGGCGCGCCGGTCCTCCAGCGCACGCGCCAGACGGCGCGGCCAGCCGTCGGCCTCTTCGCTCAACGGACCGATGCCCTCGATCAGCACCAGTCGTGTGACGACGTCGGGTGCCGCGACGCACAGGAGCGGAGCGATGCCACCGCCCATGGAATGGCCGAGCAGCACGCAGTGCGCCCAGCCCAGTGCGTCCAGCGCGGCGCGCACGATCAGCGCGGTCTCGAACAGGTCGTAGCCGGCGGTGGCGGCATGCGGCAGATGGTCGCTCAAGCCGTGTCCGGGCAGGTCGAGCGCGACGATGTCGGCGTCGGGCAGGTGCGGCATTATCGGCAGGAAGCTGGCCGCATTGTCCAGCCAGCCGTGCAGGCAGAGCAGGCGAGGCGGCTCATGCGTTGCACCCGCGGCACTATCGGGTGTCAGCGGTCTGCGTCTCAGGCCGTGGATCGTCAATCCGTGCAGATCGAATTGCAACTCCTGCAGCAGGTCGCTGGTCTCATCGAGCAGGTGATCGGTCACGAAGGGTTCCGGTGCTTGCCTGGGGGCGTTGTCGACGGTTGGCCAGGCGCCAGCTCGGACGATATGCCTGGCGAGGCATCCGGCGATGCGCCCGATGCCATAGCGGACGTGGCGGCGTCGACCGTCGACACCACGTCGGACTCATCCGGTGCCAGCTCCAGCGTGAACACCATCAGCTCTCGATCCTCGGTGCTGGTCCGTCCGCTGAACCCGAGCCGCTTCATCAGCCCATGCATGGCCGTGTTGCTCTTGAGCACATCGCCCCACAAGCGCGTCAGCCCGTGTTCGCGCGCATGCTCGATCAGCAGCGTCATCAATCGTGTCGCCAGACCGTGACCCTGCCAGTCGTCGGCCACGGTGACCGCGAACTCGCCGCCGCTGCCGTCCCGGTCGAGTGAATAGCGGGCAACGCCTGCCAGCTTCGCATCTCCCGGATCGGCGACGAAGGCCATCGCCCGGTCGTAGTCCAGCTTGGTGAACTGGGCGAGCAGCAGGGGGGAGAGATCGTTGAGCGCGTGCATGAAGCGCAGGTAGCGCGATTCGGCCGACAGCGAGCGCACCATGTCCTGCAACGCGGCGGCATCCTCCGGGCGAATCGGTCGCAGCGTCATGGCACGCCCGTCGCGAAGCGTCTGTTCACGCACCCACTGCCACGGGTAGGGATGGATGGACAGGTGGCCGTAGCGAACCCCGGGTCGCGCCTTCTCGAGCACGATCTGCACATCGATCGCCACCGCCCGGCCGGCCGACAGGATCAGCGGATTGATGTCCAGCGCGAAGATCTCCGGCAGCTCGCAGGCCATCTCGGACAAGCGCATCAGCACGTGGCGCAGCGGTTCGGGATCCATCGCCGCCTTGTGTCGGAAGGCGCCGAGGTAGCTGGCCAGCGTGGCATCCTCGAGCAGCTGATCGATCAGGAACCGGTTCAGCGGCGGCAGTTGCACCTGGCGTTCGTGCACCAGCGCGGTCAGGTCACCGCCGATGCCCAGCGACAGCACCGGGCCGAAGGTAGCGTCGGTGTGGATGCCCAGCTTCAGCTCGCGCGCATCCGCCGGGGTGTGCATGCGCTCGATCAGCACGCCGCGAAAGCGTGCATCCGGGCGCTCGCGAGCCAGGGCATCGCGCGCGGCGCGGAAGGCCTGCCCCAGTGCCCGGTCATCGGCGATGCCCAGCGCGGTCGGCAGCACCGAGGCCTTCCAGGCCAGGTTCGGCGAGACCAGCTTGCAGGCCACCGGGTAGCCGATGCGTCGCGCCGCCATCAGTGCCTCGGGTTCGCTCTCGGCGCGTATCGCCGGCATGACCTCGATGTCGAACAGCGCCAGCAGCGCGCGCGTGGCCTGCGGTCCGAGCAGGCGTTCGCCGCGGTCGAGTGCGTCGCGCACGTAGCGTCGCGCCGCGTCGATGTCGGCACGCGTATCGCGGGCACCCGGTTCGGGCAACTGCAGCAGCTGTTGCTGGCTGACGTGGTAGCGGTGCAGGAAGTCCACTCCGGCGGTGGCGGCTTCGGGTGTGCGAAAGCTCGGGATGCCGGCCGCGACCAGATCGTCGCGCGCCTCGCGCACGCTGGCCTCGCCCATCCAGCAGGCCAGCAGCGGACGCTTCAATGGCAAGGCCTGGATCAGCGCCTGCGCCACCGCGCGCGGATCGTTGCGCGAGTCCGGCACGAAGATCACCAGCAGCGCATCGAAGCCGTCGGCGGCGACCAGTACGTCCAGCGCTGCCCGGTAGTGCGCCACCAGGCGGGTGGCATCGCGCAGCACGATCGGATTGCGACCGGTCCAATCGCGGCGCGGCTGCAGGCGCGCGCGCAGAC
This sequence comes from Endocladia muricata, assembly GCA_032356245.1. Taxonomy (NCBI): domain Eukaryota; phylum Rhodophyta; class Florideophyceae; order Gigartinales; family Endocladiaceae; genus Endocladia; species Endocladia muricata. Next base: position 3,547 of record JAUKWC010037676.1, read on the forward strand.
CGTCGGCCAGCGAGGCGCTCGGGTCCAGGGCTTCGCCGAGCGCCGCCAGCGTTGCCGCGTCGAAATGCGGCGATACGAAACCGCGCGTGCCCAGGCTCTCGCAGGCCAGCATGGCAGGGGCGGCCCCGTTGCTCAGCACCGCCAGCCGCCGCCCGCGGGTGCGCAGCCGCGAGTCCAGGATGCGCGCCGAGGAGAACAGGTTGGAGAAGGTGCGGATGCGCACCACGCCCGAGCGCGACAGCGCCGCCTGGAAGGCCTGGTTGGAGGAGTACACCTGGCTGCTGCGCGTCAGGGCGTCGCAGTGCGGTGCGCCATCATGCGTCGAGCGCATCAATACCACCGGCTTGCTGCGCGCCGCGGCCGACAGCGCCGACAGGAAAGTGCGCGAGCTGCGCACCCGGTCCAGGTAGACGATGATGGCGCGCGTGCGGTAATCGCCTGCCAGCACGTCCAGGATGTCGGTCAGGCGGATGTCGGTATCGGCACCGGTGGACAGCATGGCCGAGAAACCGACGCCGGCGGTCTCGGCCCAGTCCAGCAGGGCCGCCGCCAGGGTGGCGGACTGACTGACGACCGCCACCGTGCCCGGCGCGATGCGGGTGGCGGCGAAGGTGGCGTTGAGCCCCAGGTGTGGCCGGATCAGCCCGGCGCACCACGGGCCCAGCAGACGCATGCCCAGCCGGCGCGCGTAGGCGTGCAGCTGCTCGGGACGCTCGGCGCCCGACAGCACCAGCGCCAGCGTGATGCCGCGTCGCGCGCAGGCCACCAGGGTGCGCCTGAGCAGGCGCTGCGGCGTCAGGATCAGCGCCAGATCCGGCACGCCGTCTATCTGCGCCAGCGACCGGTGGCAGGGAACACCGAGCACCTGCTCGTAGCGCGGGTTCACCAGCTGCAGCGTGCCGCGGTAGCCGCCCTCGATCAGGTTGGTGGTCAGCGCCAGGCCGGGCGAACCTTCGCGCGCGCTCGCACCGACCAGCACGATGGACTGCGGATCGAGCAGCTTGTCGAGATGACGGGTCGGCACGCATCGATGGTACCGCTCCTGCCGGATCCTGACCCTTGCGTTGGTATGATCGGACGATGAAGACAGCGCTGGTGAGCCACCACGATTGCGTGCGACACGAGATCTCGCCCGGTCACCCCGAATGCCCGCAGCGCATCGATGCGGTGCGCGATGCACTGATGCACGCCGGGCTGTACGACTTCCTGCAGCACCACGATGCGCAACCGGCCACGCGCGAGCACCTGCTGCACGCGCACAGCGAGGCCTACATCGACCTGATCCATGCCAAGGCGCCGAGCAGCGGCTGCGTGGCACTGGATGCCGATACCGCGATGAACCCGTACTCGCTGCGCGCCGGGCTGCTCGGCGCCGGCGCCGGCGTGCAGGCCACCGACCTGGTGCTGGGCGGGCAGGCCGAGAACGCCTTCTGCCTGGTACGCCCACCCGGTCACCATGCCGAGCGTATCCGCGCGATGGGCTTCTGCCTGTTCGGCAACATCGCCATCGCCGCACGGCACGCGCTGGAGCGGCACGCTCTGGAGCGCGTGGCCATCGTCGACTTCGATGTGCACCATGGCAACGGCACCGAGGACATCGTCGATGGCGATCCGCGCATCCTGTTCTGTTCCAGCTTCCAGCATCCGTTCTACCCCGGCGACTATCGGGACAACGTCACCGATCAGCGCGTCAACGTACCGCTGACGGCAGGCTCGGGCGGTGCCGAGTTCCGCGCCGCCATCGAGGCCGAGTGGCTGCCGGCACTGGAGCGCTTCGCCCCGCAGATGCTGTTCATCAGCGCAGGCTTCGATGCGCACCGTGAGGATCCGCTGGCGGAGCTGGACCTCTCGGACGATGACTTCGTGTGGGTGACGCGCCGATTGATGCAGGTGGCCGACCGTCACTGCGACGGACGCATCGTGTCGATGCTGGAGGGCGGTTATGCGTTGCCGGCGCTCGGTCGGGCGGCCGCGCTCCATATCAAGGGTCTGATGGGGCTGGGTCAGGAGCGGTAGCGAGTCGCCATGACCGACGACAAGCCGCCAACCGACGACGCGGCACGGGTGGCTCCCACCCGCGGCGAGCAGCGACGTCGTCAGCGTGCCTCGCGCCGTTGGCGCGCTCTGGGCGAGCGGTCGGGCATCACCGCGCTCGCCGCGATCCTGGTGTCCGGCGCGCTGTGGCTGACCTATCAGTTCGTAGAGCCGGCACCGCCGGACACCTTGCGCATGGCCTCGGGTCGGGCCGAAGGGGCGTATCACGCCTTCGCTCGGGAGCTGGCGCGTGAGTTCGCCGCCGAGGGCATCACGCTGGAGATCGTCGAGACCGATGGCTCGGTCGACAACCTGGCGCGGTTGGAGGCCGGACAGGTGGATATGGCCTTCGTGCAGTCCGGCCTGGCCACCCCGGCGCGCTACCCGGAGCTGGAGGGGCTCGGCAGCCTCTACTTCGAGCCGGTGTGGGTGTTCTCCACGCAGGTGCCGCCGCCGATACGCATCGGCGAACTGACCGGGAAGAGGCTGGCGATCGGCCCGAAAGGCAGCGGGACGCGGCGGGTCGCGCTGCAATTGCTGCAGGCCAACGGCCTGCCCGACGATGCGGTGACGCTCGATCCGGCCAGTGGCATGTCAGCGGCCGATGCCTTGCTGGACGGACGCATCGATACCGCGCTCATGATCGCCTCTCCGGACGCCGCGGCCGTTCGGCGACTGCTCGATGAACCCTCGGTGGCGTTGATGGACTTCGACCGGGCTCAGGCCTACGCGCGCCGCTACCCGTTCCTGACAGCCCTGGTGCTGCCGGCAGGCGTGATCGACCTGCAACGCGATCTGCCCACCCGGAATGTCGACCTGCTGGCCACTGCCGCGACCCTGGTGGCCCACGGGTCGTTGCACCCGGCGCTGGCGGATCTTGCGATGCAGGCGATCGATCGGGTGTTCGCCACCACGTCGCTGTTCGCCGCCGCGGGGCGCTTCCCGTCGCCCGATTTCCTGGATTTTCCGCTCAGCGCCGAGGCCGAGAGGTACTACAAGTACGGAACGCCGTTCCTGCAGCGCTATCTGCCGTTCTGGGCGGCCACGCTGATCGATCGCCTGAAACTGCTCGCCCTGCCGCTGCTCGCGCTGTTGCTGCCGCTGTCGCGCCTGCTGCCCCCGGCCTACCGATGGACGGTCAGGAAGAAGGTGTTCCGATGGTACGAGCAGGTGCAGCGCATCGACCAGCGCGCCAACGACGATCCGGATGCCGCCAGCCTGTCGGCCTGTCTGGCGGACCTGTCGCGCATCGAGGACGATGCGCGCGAGGTGGCCGTGCCACTCGGCTACGCGCACGAGCTGTACGCATTGCGGTTGCACATCGACCTGCTCGCTCGGCAGATCGAACGGCGCATCGACGCAACCCCGCCGGACGCGTCGCACGACGCGGCGTCGCCGGCGCGATGAGCTCTCGTCCGGACCGCCCGGCAACGTCCGGTCGCCCGTGAGCGACGCTCAACGGGTCATCGACATCTTCTCGCCGCTCTTGCCACGCTTGCCGGCGGGCACGATCACGCGCGCGCCACCGTTGGCGACCAGTGCGGCGACGCTCTGCAGGGTGGCCTCGCTCATCGCGGCGCCCGCCAGCGCGGAGTCACGGCCGAACCCGGGCAGCAGGCGCCGCACCGAGGACAACCGGTCCTGGTATTCGGCCACGCAGTCCCGACCGGCGGCTGCGAACGGGGCGACGAGCTGTGCGAACCGCGGCTCGGCCAGCAAGGCCGGTCGGCCGCCGGAGGTCCAGCAGATGATGTCGCCGGCGCGATCCTCTCCGCCCGGGTGCTCACCGCCGTAGGAGGTCGGCTGGGATGCCAGCGACAGGCCGCCGGCAAGGGAGTAGGGGATGGTGTCCAGCTGGATGCTGGTTTCCACCGACAGCACCGTGGCGATGCCGTCGGCCGCCGACTCGCCGTTGCCGACGACCGGCAGGTCGAGCAGGTCGACCAGCGCGTGCCCGATCTCGTGGTTCAGCACGAAGCCCATCACGTTGTCGGACTCGACCAGAGCCTGCTGCGGTTCCAGACCGGTCTGCAGCAGGATCTGGAACTGCAACTCGTCGAACTCCGAACACAGCGTGATGGCTCGCAGCACCGGGGTGTAGAAGGCATTCTCGAAGCCGCAATCGGTGTAGTCGATCGGCACGGTGGCATCCAGCAGTCCGGTAACGGCATTGATGGAAGCGGTTACCTGCGGGTAGAAGGCGGCCGCGTTGGCGAGGAAGGCCTCCGAGGAGCGCGCGATGACGGCGGCATCCAGTTCGAACGAGAAGTTCTCGCCGGTGAAGGCGATGGACTCCGTGCGCTGCTCGTCGAGGCGGATGCTCTCGCCGGTATCGCCGGCTCCGCCGCCAGCCTGCGAAGCGGCTGTCGAGCGCGCCGGCGAGCCACCGCCGCTGCACGCGCTCGGCAGCGTCAACGCCGATGCGACGATGCAGGCTGCCGCCCTGTGGCGGTACCACGTCGTGGTCACCATGTCGTCCCGTCTCCGATGTGCCGTGGCTCATGGGAACCGGAATGCGTCGCACCGTTCCCTAGCCGGTGAACTGGGTGCGTTGCTCGGGCTCCACGCCGGCCTGAAAATCGTCCGCCGGAGCATCCTCGAAGGTGAAGGCGTCGAGCGGCTCGGGCCGACCGGTGCCGTAGCCCTGCACCAGATCCACCCCTATCCGGTGCAGGGCGCTGCGCTGCGCCTCGCTCTCCACGTACTCGGCGACCGTCAGCATGCCCATCGTCTGGCCGACCTCGTTGATCGAGCGCACCATCGCGAAATCCAGCGGATCGTCGAGCATGTCGCGCACGAACAGCCCGTCGATCTTCAGATAGTCCACCGGTAGCGTCTTCAGGTAGGCGAAGGAGGACAGGCCGCTGCCGAAGTCGTCGAGCGCGAAGCGGCAACCGAGCTCGCGCAGCGTGTTGATCAGCACCAGGGCGCGCGACAGGTTGGCGATGGTGGCGGTCTCGGTGACCTCGAAGCACAAGCGATGCGGGTCCACGCCGGTGCGGCGTACCTGCTCGACCAGGAACGGCAGCATGGTGTCGTCGCCCAGCGATTGGCCGGAGAGGTTGATCGAGCAGGTCTCGGGGCGAGCGTGGTCGTGGTCCAGCGATGCCAGCCAGTCCAGCGTGCGAGCCACCACCCAACGATCCAGGCGGGCAGCCAGGTCGTAGCGTTCGGCGGCCGGAAAGAGATCCGCCGGCAAGCTTGCACTGTCGTTCTCGTCGAACACGCGCAGCAGGATCTCCAGATGCTTGCCGGGTTGGCCGATCGGGTCCGCCTTCACGATGCGTTGCGCGTGCAGTGTGAAAAGATCGGTCTCGAACGCGTGCTCTATGCGCTCGACCCACGAGCGGTCGGTGCGCAGGCGAACCATCTCGGCGTCATCGTCGTGGTGCAGGTAGACGCGATTGCGACCGTTGTTCTTGGCGATGTAGCAGGCGTTGTCGGCATCGCGCATCAACTGCACGGCGCCCACGCTGTTCGCCCCGATGGCGGTGAGTCCGGCACTGATGCCGAGCACATGGCTGCGCTTGGCCCAGAAGAAACGGTGCCGTTCGACCTGGCGGCGCAGGGTCTCGATGTGCCGGGTCGCCCGTTCCATCGTGCAGTGTTCCAGCAGGATGCCGAACTCGTCGCCCCCCAGTCGTGCCACGGTATCGCCATCGCGCATCCAGTCCAGCAGCAGCGCCGCTATCTGGCGCAGCAGCTCGTCGCCGGCATCGTGCCCGGCGCTGTCGTTGACGAACTTGAAGCGATCCAGGTCCAGATAGCACAGCGCGTGTTGCTCCTCGACACTGCGTGCCCGCTCCACCAGCCGCTCGGTGCGGCGTTCGAACTCGCGACGATTGATCAGATCGGTGAGCGAATCGTGCGTGGCCTGGTACGACAGCTGGCTCTTCAGGCGCAGCTCCTCGCTCAGCGTGGCCTCCGCGCGCAGCTTCTGCTCGGTCAGTTGCTCGAAGGTCTGTTGCAGGCGGTTGCGCATGTCGTCGATCGCGCGGGCCACATCGCCGACCTCGTTGTTGCAGCGGGTATCGATCGGCACATCGAATTCGCCGACGGCGATGCGTGCCGCCCCGTTGCGCAACTGCGACAGCGGCTTGGCCACCAGGCGTGCGAACACCGTCAGGGAGAACAGCGAGAACAGCAGTCCGAGCAGACCGAGAGGCAGCACGCTCATGATCTGCGTACCGAGCGGTGCGACGTAGTCGCGTTCGGGCACGAACACGCCCAGCACCCAGTCCAGTCCCTGGCCGGGCGCCGCCGGTGACAGCATCAGGTAGCCGTCCTCGCCGTCGAGCACGACGTGCTCGCGCACGTTCTCGTCGACGCGCTCGAAGCCTCCGTAGCGCTCGTCCACCCAGGCACCGGCTGCCCGCGTGAACCGTGCGACCCGGGGATTGTCGATGGCATGCCGTTCCAGGGCGATGTCCGCATCGACCGGCAGGGTGTGCGAGCCGATCAGCATGCCGTTCGCCTCGACGATGAACACCTCGCCGTTCGGACTCAGCGCCAGCGTGTGCAGGAAGTGCTGCAGGTGGCTGAGAAACAGATCCACACCGGCGACGCCGCGCAACCGGGCATAGGCATCGCGCAGCGCCTTGGCGCGGGTCAGCGTCAGCACACCGTTGTCGAAGTTGGAGTAGATGTCGGTCCAGACGGCGGCCCCGTCATCCTGTGCGACCGCCCGTCGATACCAGGGGCGCGTGCGCGGATCGTAGGGTGCCGACACCTGCGGCACGCCCGCGACCTGGCCCTGTTCGTCGATGGGCAGATAGACCATCTGACCGCCGGTGTTCGCGGACGATAGCGTGTAGCGCCAGGCGGTGGGTGGCCACTCGACGCTGATCGAATCCAGCCCGGCGAACGTGCCGGCGGCGCTGCCGAAATAGATCGACGAGACCGCCTGCTGATCCTCGCGCGGAGCATCCCAGAACAGATCGTGCAAGGCGTTGGAGTCCGTGTCCTGCACCCGCTGACGTTCCAGCGACGACAGGGTGTGACGGTTGATCAGGTCGGGGGTATTCAGGAAATGGCGGATCTCGCGCCGCGACTCGTGTTCGACCCGGTTCGCCACTTCCAGCAGCACGCCCTGCACGATGCGGTCATTGCTGCCGAGCAGCAGCCAGACGGTGAACGCCATGCACGCCAGCAACAGCACCGCGAAGCCGCCGAGCAGCACATGCCGGCTGCGAAAATCGCCGAGCAGGTGCTTGATCAACCGATCGGCGGTGCGGACGATGCAGCGCCCTGCCGTCCTGTGCCGTTGCCGCTCGGGAGCCATGCGCCGTCCTCTTGATCGGGAAGCCGACGCAACGTGCCTGACGACTCCATCGCAGATACTACGACATCGGCCCGGACGGGTCGCAGATGTGCCTGCCGTATCGTTGACGGCCGTCGACGTCGCGGGCCGACCGTCCGGCCGCAGTCGCGCTGTCCCGAGCGTCACCCGACGCGGGATCAGCGCGCGATCTCAGGCTCCGGTGCGCGGCCCGGCCGGTTCGCTGTCGCCGTCCCGTGCGACCAGGATCTTCAGGAAGCGCGAGCCGAACGCGCGCCGGTAGAGCACCAGCGAGACCCACACGGTGGCCGCCATGAACAGCCAGGCGTTGACGAACCAGGCCATGACCGACAGCGCATGGAAATAGGCGTGTATGCCGGCGGTGAAGTGATAGCCGGCAATCGAATGCAGCTGCCCCAGCCGGGTGGACCAGTCATCCAGTTGCGCCCCGTCCGGTTGCGGCTCCCGGGTGGCCCGATCCGGACCCGCCCCGATCAGGATGATCAGGTAGTTGAACAGCCGGTAGCTCCAGGCGAACTTGAAGAAGGCGTAGGTGAAGATCCCGGCCACCAGCAGGATCTTCGCCTCCCACTCGGTGCGCGTATCGGTGCTGGTGAACGGGAAGTCCTCCAGCATCCGCACCGCCTGTTCGGCGGCACCCAGGCCTGCCAGCAGCGCACCGATCAGCAGGATCGAGGTGGAGGCGAAGAACAGCACGCCTTGCTGCAGGCTGTTCTGGATCAGCGCATCGACCATCTTGGCCTCGCGCCGCGTGGCGTTGTGCATCCAGCGCAGCCGGTAGTCGTGCATGGCGTGCGACAGCGTGCGGGTGCGCAGGGGCGAGCGGCTGACGACGATCGAGTGGCCGGCCCAGGCGATGAAGAACAGCGTGATGGCCAGCGCATCGATGCGATCGAACCCGGCAAGCATGCTCACGGTTCGGGCACCAGTCCCCGGGGCGAGAACCGGAACACCAGCAGCAGGATCATGCCCATGGTGATCAGGCGCATGTGCGCCGCACTGGCCAGCAGGTGCGCCTTCAACGCGCTGCCGTCCGCCATGCCGCTGGTGATCAGCACCATCAGCCATTGACCGATCGGCTCGACCTGCACCCACAGGAACCAGATCAGGAAACCGCCGAGCACCGCACCGACGTTGTTGCCCGAACCGCCGACGATGACCATGATCCAGATCAGGAAGGTGAAGCGCAGCGGCTGATAGCTGCCCGGGGTGAGCTGCCCGTCGAGGGTTGTCAGCATGGCGCCGCCGATGCCGCAGATCGCCGAACCCAGCACGAACACCTGCAGGTGCCGGGCACCGACGTTCTTGCCCATCGCCGCGGCGGCGGTCTCGTCATCGCGAATCGCGCGCATCATGCGCCCCCATGGGCTGTGCAGCGCCCGCTGGGCGAGCAGCAGTAAAATCAGCAGCGTCACCGAGAACAGCCCGGCGTAGGCCAGCTTCACCGCCAGCGTGGACGCCTGGACCGGATCGATCCCCAGGCTGCCGGCCCGTTCCACGAACGCGGGCGCTTTCTGCAGGTCCACCTCGTAGGGCACCGGTCGCGGTACACCGATCACGTTCTTGACCCCGCGCGACAACCAGTCCTCGTTCTTCAGCACCGCGATGACGATCTCGGCGATGCCCAGGGTCGCGATGGCCAGATAGTCCGAGCGCAGCCCCAGCGCGGTCTTGCCAATCAGCCAGGCGGCGGCCGCGGCGAGCAGCCCGCCCATCGGCCAGGACAGCAGGATCGGCAATCCCAGCCCGCCCAGATACCCGCTGGCCGCCGGGTTCACCGCCTCGATGGCGGCGACCGCCGGGTCCAGCAACCAGCGAAACAGCACGAACCCGCCCAGCAGCAGCACCGTCAGCGACAGCGCACGATGGGTACGGGTCCTCGGGCTGCGCCACAACGCCACACCGGCGGCCAGCGTGCCGATGCCGAGCACCAGCGCCAGCAGCAGGCGCGGCCCGCCGGCCGACCAGGCGCCGGTGGTCGGTGGCATCGAGACCAGCACCGCAGCCAGTCCGCCCAGCGCCACGAAGCCCATGATGCCGACGTTGAACAGGCCGGCCAGCCCCCACTGCAAGTTGACGCCCAAGGCCATCACCGCGCTGATCAGTCCCATGTTGAGGATGATCAGCGCGGTGTTCCAGCTCTGCATGAAGCCTGTCAGCAGCAGCAGACCCAGCAGCGCGAGCGCCAGCAGGGCGGCGCGAAGCGTGGCATTCCCGGGGGACCGGCCTGCAGTCCGGCCGGCAGTCCGGCCGGACGCCCCGGGCGGGCTGCTCGATGCACTCACAACGACTGCCCCCTGAACAGGCCGGTGGGTCGGAACAGCAGCACGATCACCAGGATGGAGAAGCTGATGGCGACCTTGTAGTCGGTGCTGATCAGTTGCAGCAACCCGGATGGGGCGATGTCTTCGGGCAGCAGGTAGCCGGCCACCTTCTTCCAGGCGTAGGTGACGGTGACCTCGGCGAAGGCGACGATGAAGCCGCCCACCACCGCACCGATCGGGCTGCCCAGCCCGCCGATCACCGCGGCGGCGAACAGCGGCAGCAGCAGCTGGAAATAGATGAACGGCTTGAACGACTTGTCCAGTCCGTACAGGGTGCCGGCGATGGTGGCGAGCGCCGCCACGATCAGCCAGGTGACCAGCACCACGCGTTCCGGGTCGATGCCGGACAGCCGCGCCAGGTCCTCGTTGTCCGAATAGGCGCGCATCGACTTGCCGGTGCGAGTGCGGCCGAGAAACCAGAACAGCAGGCTGACCGCCACCAGGGCGGTGAGCACGGTGATGCCCTGGCTGGTCTTGATCGCCAGGCCTTCCTTCAGCCCGGTCATCGCCTTGAACTCGCGTGCGGTGACGATGAAGCGCTCGCCGTCGGAGAAGGTGCGGTCATTCGGCCCGATGATGAAGCGCACCAGCCCGTTGGTGACGAACATGACGCCGGCGGAGACGATCACCAGCACGATCGAGGGCACGCGCCGCCGGCGGTAGAAGCGGTACACCAGCCGGTCGGTGCCCAGCAGGTAGAGCGCGGTCAACGCGATGCCGAACGGCAGCGCGAGCAGGGCGGTCGGCAGCGGGCCTGCGCCGATGCCCGCCGACTGCAGCGCCCAGGTGCACAGGATGGTGCACATGGCGCCGAACGCCATGGTGTCGCCGTGGGCGAAGTTGGAGAAGCGCAGGATGCCGTACACCAGCGTTACGCCCAATGCACCCAGCGCCAGCTGGCTGCCGTAGGCGAGCGCGGGCACGATGACGAAATTGCTCAGCGCGACGAGGGCGTTCAGTGCATCCATGAGGGGGGGTATCGCGGTTCAGCCGCCGAGAAAGCTGCGGCGCACGTCATCGTGCGCCAGCAGGGCGGCACCGCTGCCGGAGAAGGCGTTGCGGCCCTGCACCAGCACGAAGCCGCGGTCCGCGATGGTCAGGGCCTGCCTTGCATTCTGTTCGACCCTCAGGATCGGGATGCCGGTCCGC
>JAUKWC010037687.1:0-14335 GCA_032356245.1 Endocladia muricata
CTATGGCTCGAAGCGCCCGCTGCACGGCGCAACCACAGTGACCTGATTGACGACGGCGAGACGGTATCCGAGCGGCGCGTGGCGAGAGTAAGGCTCGATGCATCGCTGAAAAAGGAACTCATTCACCAGCAGATCTTCAAATCCCGCGCGCAGGCAAAGGCCGCCATCTTCGAGTCTATCGAGGTCTTCTACAACCGACAGCGACGGCACTCTGCCACCGGATGCATCACACCGGAGCAGGCGTTCCAGAACATGACTTGGAAAAGCGCCGCATAGCATCGATAACTGAAATGTCCGGGGTCAGGGACGACGTCCAGAATCCTTGCTCATCGGTCACTTGCGCAACCGATGAGGGGGGTGCATTTCCTCACCCGAAGATGTAATCGACCTCTTGAAGCGTATCGAGGGTTGCCCCGGTGAAGGTGACCGAGTTGGAATCCTGTGCGAAGACGACATCGTTCCCCGATACCCGCATTCTGGCAAGGGCGTCGGCGGCATTGCCGAAGCCGAACCCCTCGAACCGCAGCGTATCCCATGCGTCGAGCTGCAGCACCGTATCCGCGTCGACGGCACCGCCGTTCTTCTTCGTGAAGACGAACGTGTCCGCGGCAGTGCTGCCGTAGAGGGCATCGTTGCCGGGGCCGCCATTCAGCGTATCGCCGCCCGATGCCTTCACGTAGGCCTCGAAATCCGCCGACGTGTTGCGGACGAATTCCTGACTCTGGGCGAACCCGCGCACGACGTCCTCACGCGATCCGGCCCCTTCGATCAGGTTCAGCCAATTGGTCACCCCCGCCTCGTCACCCTCGCGGTCCAGTACGTTGCGGTACAGCTGGTTTACGAAGCCCCTGTCGTCGAGTGAGCCATAGGCGTTGACGAACTCGTCGGAGTTGGTGAACCCGGCGGCGATGGAGACGTAGGAGTCCCCTTCGGCAAGCTTGCCGCTCCAGTTGTCGAGACCGGCCGCATCGGGGGCGCGGTCCAGCGTCGCGCCGTAGAGACGGAACACGTCGTCGAGGAACTCCGACTGGGCGCGACCGGTCAGCGCCCCGGCATAGGCACTCGCTTCCAGGCCCGTGTTGAGCTTGAACTCGTTGCTCTCGGAAAATCCGATGACCACGTTTTCCCGCGCCGTTCCGTTCGACAGCTGCTGAAGCCATCCGTTCAGGCCGTTCGCATCCGGTGCCCGCTCCAGAACGTTGTTGTAGAGCAGCGTGACGAACGCGCGATCCGTCAGGGTACCGTAGACCCTCTGGAACTCGTTCGAGGCGACGAAGCCCGTGACGACTTCCGACAGGGTGCGCTCTCCCGTTTCCAGCCTGTCGACCCAGTTGGCGAAGCCGCTGGTATCGGGTGCGCGGTCGAGCGTGGCCCGGTAGATGCGATACACCTGCCCGCTCTCCGTGCCGGAGGCATCGGCCAGGGACTCGCCCACCAGGAAATCATCGCCCGCCGACCCCAGAAGGACGTCATTGCCCGAACCGCCGCTCAGCTGATTGGCGGTCGCGTTTCCGGTGATCGTGTCGTTGCCGGACCCGCCGATCGCATTCTCGATCACGGTGTCATAGGCGATCGCGACATCGTTCCTGCTGGCGAAGCTCGAAAACGTTCCCTGGCCGAGGCTGAGCGTGACGCCCGTTCCGCGGAGCGAAGCGTCGAACGTGTCCGTTCCGCCCGCATCCCAGACCGTGTCGACCGTCGTGTTGCGCGTGCCGGTATAACTGTCGTTCCCCGCGCCAGTGGCCATGTTCGCGCCCCAGCGCTGCTGGATCGCGGCGATATCGAACAACTGGAAGCCGTCGCTGGTCCGGTCGTTGTCCGGATTGTTCGTGTAGGAAAGAACCGTGTACTTGTTGTTGTCGAACTCGTCCGACAGGGTCGGCGTCCCCTCGAACGGGTGCTTCATGGACAGGGCGTGCAGGATCTCGTGAAGGACCAGATTGTCCTGTCCGGCAGCGATCGAGATCGAATTGTCGTAGACGACGAAATTGTCGTAATCCTCCAGGCTCACGTCGTTTCCGAGGATGGAAACGCTGTAGCCGAAACCACCGATCCCCGCCGTGTTCCCTTCCAGAGAGACCTTGCCGACATTCAGCGTCGGGTCGGCCTGCCCCGATACCCGCTGGAAATCCACGTTCACGATGCTCTCGACATAGGTGAGCATCTCTTCGAATTTCGCCCGCTCTGCGGTTGCAAGGGGCGTCCAGTTCGAGAATTGCTCCACCGCAGCGGTCATGTCCGTCGGTTGCGACGTGCCGGTATACTGGAAATCGAAGACGTAGGGGGATGCCGTATCGCTGTCCCCGTTGAGCGGATCGTCGAGCCTGTACGTGACTCCATTTTCCCCGGTCACTACCAACTCGAAGTTGACCGCATCGACTGCTTCGGCCTTGGTGATCATGAGGTTTTCCTTCCTGCCAATGCCGCTGGCGATCCGATCAAAGCAGTGCAGCACGGAATATCATCATTTTTACATAAAACGTTAATATCTGATGAACTTTCGTTATTGTAATCACCCCCTCTGACTGTTCGCTGTCCTGGAAGAGTTCAGAAACTGATCCGACGGAAACGATCATCTGCACGAAGCGCGAGGCCATCGACAGGACGACCTTACCCCAGCATCTTCGCGGCGGCGCTCCGCTTCTGATCGGCCTTCTCGTAATAACGCTGGATCGTCTGCGGTGACTGTCCCGTCGTCAGGCTGATCTCGGGCGCACTCAATCCCTTTTCTACAGCGGACTGCACGAACCCGACACGAATGGAATGGGGCGAGTAGTCCACGCCCAGCAACCGCTTGATGATCTTGGCGAGCGCGCGCGTCGTGATTCCGTCCCCGACTCTGCCCCCCTTGTTGACGCCGCGGATGATGGGACCATCCTCGATCCCGACTGCTTCCTTCCATGCGGCGATGGTGGTGATGGCGTCGGGGGTCAGGTGCTTTTCCCTCCCTTTGCCACTCTGGTCGGTCTTGGACCGGCGCAGCAGGATCGTGCGGGCGTCGGTGTCCATGTCCTCGATCCGGTAGGTTACCAGTTCCGACGCGCGCGAAGCGGTGCAATAGGCGAGCGCGAGCAAGGCGGCATTGCGCTTGCCCTGCGTGGTGTCGGGGCATTGCGCGAGTGCACGGTGATAGCTGGCCAGAGTGAACCCCTTCGCCTGGGCCGGACGCGATCCCTTTGAACGGGTAAACGCTTTCAGGGCGTCCCTGTGGTGGCTGCCGATGACAGGAAATCCGGCATCGCTCGCGAGGGTGCGCAGGATCGAGACACGGGCGGCGACGGTGCCGGGCTTGTGCGTGGCAGCCCTGACTTCGATGTACGCGCACAAGCCGACATCGGTAATGCGGGCAGGTGTCGTGTCGGCATCGTCCAGCGCGAAGGCGTCGGCAAAGTCACGAAGGGCTTGCCGATATGCCGTCCGTGTGTTCGTCGCCTTGGCGTTCATGTAGTGCGCGCCGGATGACCGAGGGGTCGGGGTGCGATCTGCGACTTTGGGTAACCGGTCGAAGGTGGGGGGGGTAATCTCGGTCATGAGCTGCGCTTGTAGCACAGAGATACTATAGGTTCCTATTCCAACCAGAATAGGAACCGATTGACAGACTGTACGGAAGCATAGTGCGAAATGCCCAAATAGTGCATGATATGCGAAACGTACAATTAGGGTACTCAGTCATGCATACCGTATCTCTTGCCGATGCCCGCAATGCCTTGGGCGATCTCGTCAACCGTGCATCCTACGCGGGCGAGCGAACCGTGATCGAGCGGCGGGGCAAACCCGTCGCGGTGCTGGTGCCCCTCTCCGACCTAGAAGCCCTGGAGGCTATCGAGGACGCGGCGGACGTGCGCGCTCATGACGAGGCGAAGGCGGCAGATGATGGCGAGCTATTCACGATGGACGACGTGAGACGCGATCTTGAGGAAGATGAAGATCGGTAGCGTCCTGGTCCTGGGCCAAGAGCTCCAGCGCCGCCATCCAGGCCTCGTATTCAGGGACCGGATCAGCTTCCCCGCATCGTCGTCGTACTCGCCGCGCTCGTATTTCTTGGAGGTGCTGTGCCGCCGGTATCTTCTCTTGGTCATGAGATCTCCCTGAAGAAGGCCCCGCATGGGGAAAATGCTCGAACCCCAGATGTTCACCCCAAGAGACGCAATCCATTCCTCGAACGGCTCCCGCGAGGCCCAGCCGTTTCATCAGCCGCGAGACTGTGCAGCGGACGACATCGAAGCCTTCTCGTCGAAGCTGATGCTGGGCGGCGTTTCCTGGAATTTCCGCTCCCGGCCCTCGTGCTCACCGCCGTCGCGCAAGGCCTGACGCAGTAAATCCCGTAATGTCTCACCCGAACAGCCGATCTTCGAGGATATCGACTCGATCGCAGTCCACGCAGAAGCATGATCTTCCAGCGCCACGCGCGTTTGAACTCAGCCGTATATCGCGTGCGCTTGCCCGTCTCGGGATCGTCCTCAGCGCAAGACGACCTACTCTATCGAACGGTCCTGAATTCCGCGACCAACTTCGGGAATGACGACGAACCATCGGAGTGTGCCCTTTGCCCGCCCGATATGGAACCGGACAACGAGAAAGGCCGCCCCGGGGGGCGGCCTTGATTTGCAAGGGGGATGTGTCGAGCATCCCGGAACACTTTTCCTTAGAGGAAGTTGTCCGATTCCATCGTCGCCCAATCGGTGCCGATCAGGTTGATGTCGCCCTGGAACGACGCTTGGACGCCGCCAGTACCGGCAGGGTTGGTCACGAGGTAGACCGAACCGGTGTTGTCGGTGGAGTCGAAGGGGTTCGAGCTTTCGTCGTAGACGATGACGATGTGCTCGATCAGTGCGGTGTTCGAAGGGTTCGAGTCCGCGTACAGGGCCTGGACCCCTGCGATGGTGTTGTTACTGCCATCTGCGTTCTCGGCGATGATGCTGATCGAGTCATCGGCCACGTTCACGCCACCTGCGATCGCACCGGAACCGATGGTCCCGTTGACGAAGCTTCCCGTTCCCGGAGCGAAGTTGATCGCCTGGAAATCGAAGGCATCTTCAGCGCCGTCGTTGGCATCGAGGTTGCCAGCGTCGAAGTTGAAGATGGTCTCGGTGCCGAAGAAGCCCTGTTCGACCTGGAACTCTTCGTTGCTCGCGCCGTTGCGGGTGCCTTCGGTGTTGTCGACATCGCCGTCTTCGAGAATGTCGAAGTCGTTCGTCGAAAGGACGGTGACATCGTTCGCGCCATCGGCACGGATCGAGATGACGTTGTCCGATTCGGCGTTCGAGTCACCACCGAAGAGTTCGAAGTCCGACAGGGCCGAGGTTCCACTCGTGTCGTAACCGGAGCCCGAGAGGTCGATGCCGACAAGCGTGGAAGTGCCACCGGTCGTCACCGTCTCGAACAGGTCGATCGCAAGATCGGGGCTGACGAATTCGCCGTCGATCTTGGAGTAGACCGCCAGGGACTGGCCGGGGCCGTCGACGGCCTCGAGCACCTTGTTCAGGACATCATTGTCGTTGATGGCCCGCTTGATGACCTGAGTCAGCGCCTGATCGGTGATCACACCGCTGGACGAGATGAGATCGGCGGGAATGGTGACCGACGACGTGTAGGCCGTATCGGCGTTGGCGCTGCCGCCCGCTCCGAAGAAGCTGACCGTCAGGGCCGTGTTGTAGAAGAAGCCATTCGCGCGTGCACCCGACTGCAGGGTGATGCCGTCATTGGTCTGACCGGAGATGCCGTTGTTCGCACCGAAGATGCCGTCGATCTCTCCGTCGCCACCGTTGTCGTCGTTGAACGTCCACATGGCGCCGACCTGGTAATCGATCTGCTGGTGCTCGTCTTCGTTGCTCGTGAGCCTGCTGGCAATGCCGCCATTGGTCGTAGTGTTGAACAGGTCGATGTCGTTCAGGTTAACCGTACCCGAATTGTCGGTATAGACGACGTCTTCACCGAAACCGCCGGAAATGACGGCATCGCCCCAACCGTTGGTCCAGATGCTGTCGTTGCCGGCACCACCGGTAACCGTCAGCGACGCCGCATCGTTGTTCGCCTGGTTGTTGTAGAAGCTGCCATCCGTGTTCAGGGTGTAGGCATCCTGGCCCTGGGCATCGAGGAACTTGGCCGCCGCACCGATATTGGTCACGATGGTGTCGTTGCCCGCATTACCGTTCACGGCGAGGTTGAAGTCCTCACGCGAGGCGGTGCCGGCGTCGAGCAGGGCGGAAGCCGACATGTTCAGGAGGAACTCGTCGTTACCGTTCAGGCCGTTGCTGAGATCGTAGCGGAAGCCGACGTCGTCGAGATTGCCGGAGTTGTCCGTATTCCCGTTGTCGAGGTACTTGTCGACGATCCTGTCGGACAGATCGACGGTCAGATCGACCGCACCGACCATGCCGTTGGAAGCGTTGATGACACGGACGTCGTTGAAGCCGAAATCGTCATGCTGGACAACTGCGCCCGGCATCGGATTGTCCGTGGCAATGTTGTCGGCGTTGGAGTTGACTGTACCGGTCTGGTCCGGGTTCGCCCGACCGCGCACGGCCAGATCACCCACCTCTTCAAAGTTGACACCCGCCGTGCTGGTGCCGTTCGGGCCGTCGTTCCGACCGTTGGTGATGTTCACGACTTCGAGCGCGTTGTTCGTCGAGTTGATCGTCTGCAGGTTGCTGGTGCGATCGACTTCGATGTCGAAGCGCTGGATGCCCTGCGAGTCGGACGTACCGTCATCACCGGCCTGGCGACCGGTCGACATGGCACCGGCGACCAGATCGCCACCCGTCGAACCCTTGCCCACGTCGTCGAGTTCGACGTTCAGGCGGATGAGTTCGGCGGCGCCGGGGGTTGCCGCATCGTCGATACGAGCCGCGATCGCGCGGGACGGATCGTTCGAGAAGACCTGACGACCGGTCGCGTCGAGGTCGATGTTGCTGTTCGAGCTGATTTCGATCCGCAGACCGAAGAGCGCGACACCACCACCGACGGGGTTATCCGGCGATGCCGTTTCGTCGAAGGTTCCGGAGAACGAAGCCACCAGGTCGCCACCGACGATCGGGTTGGCGTTGAGTGCTTCCTGAACCGCGACGAGAAGGGTGTTGTAGGTCGCGGCGCTGCCGACAACGCGCGGATCGGTGGTGTCGAGCGGGATGGTGACGTTCTGCGTACCGTAGTCGAACGAGAACTGGCTCAGCGCGGCATCGTCCAGCACGCCTGGCGTATCCGCGGTGACACCGACCCGGGACGTGGTGCTGGCGACGTCGAGGTCGAGCACTTCGAGGAAGATCGACGACGTGCTCGGGGCGACGTCGTTGGTGGGCTGGTCGAAGTAGATGGCGTAATCGACGTTGCCCGGATCGGTCGATACCATCGCGACGGTCAGGTCGCCGGTGAAGGTGCCGTCGACATCGTTGCCGTCACGGGCATCCTCGATCACCAGATCGGCGCGGGAGTCGAAATCTTCCCAACGCTGGACACCGCTCATGCGGCCTGCGTCGATCTCGACATCGACACCGACGGTCTGATCGTTGGTGGCGTTGCTATTCGTGTAACCACCGACGTTGTTATCGGCAACCGAATTCCTGTCGTTGGTCTGCTCGGTCCAGACGACGGTTTCGACGCCCTCCGTGCGCGGCGAGATCGCGTTGTCCTGGCCGACGAGGCTCTGGCCTTCGTTGAAGACGGCGAGGATGTCGTTGGCGCCGCCGCCACCGTCGATGCTGGTGCGCGACGACAGGTCACCGGGCTCCGCCCTGAACGTGTCGTTTCCTGCGGTGCCGCTGAACAGAGCGTTCGTGCCGAGGTCGATGGTGTTCTGACCGCTGTTCGGTGTCGTAGGCGTCGTCGGTGCGGTCGGCGTCGTCGGTGCCGTAGGCGTGGAGGAGCTGCCTGCGGTTTCCTGGAAGATCGTCTGGCCGACGCTGTAGTCCTGAACATCGTTGGCGGTGTTGACGAGGAAGGCGTCGGTGAACGGGTCCAGACGGTTGGTCGCCTCTGTGGAGAGTGCGAAGATGCGCCCGAGATCCGCGAAGTCGATCTCGTTGTTGTCGAGACGGGAGACGAGGCTGGCCAGGTTGGCCGCATCGGGTTCGCGACCGAGCACGTTGCGGTACTGGGCGGTGACGACATCGACGGTAGGCTGACCGGCGAACTGGGTTGCGAACTCGCCTGCATCGGAGAACTTGTCGGCCAGCGTATCCAGGGTGAGCTCACCGGAATCGAGGGCGGCCGTCCATTTCGCGAGACCGGCAGCATCGGGCTGGCGACCCAGGAAGACCTGATAGTAGCTGATGACGCTGCGGATGTTGGACGCGCTGTCGGTATCCACGATCGCATCGAACGACGAGCTCAGACGCTGATCGAGCGTACCCGAAGTGCCGGCATAAATGGTATCGAAAGCCGCGAATTCGGCATCGGTGACCGGCCTCAGGAGGATTTTCTCTGCGCCGTCTCTTAGTCGTGCTTCGTGAGCCATTGTCATTCTCTCGATCTATACGTTTTGTTGACCACTTGAAGGGTTCGCAGTTCTACGCAGTCGAACCGCACTCCTGTCCATGTGTGCGCCAAACTATGCAATTCACTGTATAGTCGCAATCGAAAAAAACGCTGTATGGCTTGAGAAGTGGCCGCGCAGGACATAATGCCCTATTATCTGCAGATTCATGAGTTTTTCACGCTGATTTAAGCTTTTTCGGTTTTGGGATACCCGGTCTGGATTCGTGATGTCCTGCGCTGACGGAAACGGATATCCTCGCCATCAGCCTCTCTCGTCGATGGCACGATTGCAGACGCTCACCAAAGGGCGGGCGGCCCGGAGAAGGGCTTGTCATCAGGCGATTGATCGCTGTCGCGGCATGGGGCGGTTTTATCGGAGTCAGCCTGCGCACCAGAAATCCGCATGGCAGTTTTCACCTTGCAGGAACGGTGATCGGAAGCATCGCAGAAGACCTGAACCGTGTCTATCGTGCCACGCTTCTGCCCGAAATACGGGGCGATGAGGGCACCGCGCGGTTCCGGGCCGTTACGGGTCGGAACCGGGAATAGATCTGTGCCGGGGAATCACCGATCTCCGGAATGACCCGAACCCGGTGTGATTCGCCCGCATGGAACCGGCGTGAGGGAGGAGAGGGCGCAACGTTGAGCAGGCGTTTCCCCGTGGCTTCAATACAATTGATACGGTGCGGAACTGCTTCTATTGTCGCGTTTCGTGTAATGCGGCCCCCTCAACACCACCCCCTTCCCCTTTCGAGCCGTCTTCGATGATCGATGGAGAATTCGCACGATGCCCGACATCACCGAGAATCTCGATGCGCTGATCCTGTTGCTGTATGCCAAGATTCTCGACCGTCCGGCGGACGAGGACGGGTTCCGGGCCATCGTGAACACGGTGAAGGACGAAGACAGCCTGTTCAGGGTGGTGACGAACTTCCTGGGTTCCAGCGAGGTGAAGCGGCGGCACCTGTTGACCACGTCGGTGGCGGAACTCTACGGCGAATTCGTGGCGGCCCATCCGAACGACACGCTCGTGAATCGCACCCTGCGCCGGGTCCTGGAACACCATTCCGGCAAGAAGTATCTTTCCCAGGTGGAATCGTTCTCGAAGACACCGGCCTCCAGGTACTACTTCGGCAGCATATGGTTGTCGGAAGAGGTCGACCGGATAGAGGGTTGGCTGGTCCTCGACGAGAGGATCGACAGGGTTTCCGTCGGGATCAGGATACAGGACGGGGCATCGTGGGACGAGACGCTGCCCGTCGAGGGCGATGTCGTCCTTGTCGATATCGCCCTCGAAGACGCGGTTCCCGACCATGCCCACATGCTCTTCGACGAGAAGAATTCCGTGATTTCGATCGGAAAGAACCCCGTATTCAGGGACAGGCTGTTCTGCGCGGAGTATTACGCCGCGACCGCGTCCGGCATCGATTCCGACCCGTTCGATCACTTCCTGGATCAGGGCGTGGCCGGAGGTATGAAGTTCAACCCGTTCTGCGTGCCGGGCCTTGAGGAGGTTCGCAGGCTCGACGTACGCGACCTGCTGCAGATCGGCACCCTGGACGACGCTTTCCATCTGACGGGCCTGCTCGACGCGGAGTACAGCGCATACCGTGCGGGCCTGCCGCAGGAGGAGGGTATCCAGCATGCGTCCGGGTGCGTCATGCGGAACGAATGGATCGATTTCAATCCCCTTCTCGGCCAGCGGGATTTCAGGCGCCACGGCTTCGGGACGATTCTGGAATGGCTGGAAAGGCTGACCGATCCGTCGCGATCCCTGGCCGACCTCGATTTCGACCGCTTCTCCCCGACCCATTATCGCCGGACATGCGACGGCATGATCTACGAGAACGAAATGGTCGACTACCTGTTCAACGGCGGGAAGGGAGCCGGTGATCCGCATCCGTTCTGCAATACCCGCTACGCCGAACGCCATCTGCCGGAGGATTTCATCTGGCCCCGCAGGGGCATCTGGGCGGACAGCTTCTGCGAGCCCGAGAAATACCGGATACCGTTCAGCCCGTTCTGGAACCCCTCGGCCCTGGTATACAGGACCCCGCCCCGACAGAACGCCAGGCCGGACCCGGCTCCCGTGCCGCTGGATACGTATCTCTACCACATGGACAAGCTCGTCCCTTCCCCGCTCCTCGTGCCGAGCGCGCTGGTGCACCGCTTCCTGGAATGGCCGATCGAGGAATGCTATCCGGAGAAGATCACCGGCCGCGATGTCGTGGCGGCGCTGGAAAAGGCCTTGTCCTGCCGCACCTCGCCGGTCGACGCGCCGAAGCTCAGCGTGCTCATCCTCAACTACAACAAGGCCGGTCTCTCGATCGTCTCGGCGATCGCCGCCGCCGTCGGCAAGGGTCACGACGTCGAGGTGATCGTACTCGATAACGGCAGTCATCCGGCCGACTTCGCCACGATCTCCGACTACACCAGGGACATGGGCAACGTGAGGACGGTGCACAGCCCGAAGAACCTCTACTTCGGCGAAGGCAACAACGTCCTGATCGATATGGGGTCCGCCGACCTGGTGCTCTTCCTCAACAACGACGCGTTCGTCGGCCCGACCATGATCGACGACATGATCGACCACCTCGCCGGAACCCCCGAGGCATCCGCCGTCGGACCGACCTTCCTGTTCCCCGACCTCACGATCCAGGAGGCCGGGGGCACGATCTCGAATTGCGGGCGGGACGTGCAGATGCACAAGGGCGCGTCCCTCGACGGGCATCTCGCGTTCATGTCCCGGGCGCCGGTTCCGGGCGTCCAGTACATCTCCGCGGCCTGTCTCTGCCTCCGGCGGTCGGTGATCGAGGAGATCGGCGGCTTCGACTACATCTACGAGCCGTTCTATTTCGAGGATATCGACCTGTGCAAGCGGATGGAGACGCTGGGCCGCCGTCTGGACTACCTGCCCCGCTCCTTCGTGATCCACTACGAAAACGCGTCTACCCGCGACTTCCTGCACAATAATTTCGCACCCCAGCTCGAAGGGAGCCGCGGCATCTTCCGGGAGCGCTGGATGTACAGCCGCCCGGATTTTCGACCGCACACGTTCGTGCCCGAACTGAAGACAGGCTTCGATCCGTCGCGCCGGACAGCCGTGGTCTGCACCCCCTTCGATCTGGTCTGCGACGACCGGGGACGCTCCCTCCTGTCCTGGGCGGTGGCCCTGAGCCGGAAATACAACGTGCTGTTCTGTAGCGATACGAGGATCAGTCGGACCAGGATGTCCTTCCTGATCGAGGATCTACGGATCGACGCGCCCGGCGGGGGAGCCATCCGCCCCTGCCTGTTCGAGGAGGTGCCCGACTGGAACGACGTCGAGGTGATGATCGCGGGCAGTGACGAGATCATTCCCCCCGTGCCGATGCGGGCGCGCGTCAATATCGTGCAATGCGGGTATCCACGCCCCTCCCATCGTTCCGAGCGGTTCGAGGTGGGTCGTCTCGACGCGCTGGATGCGTATTTCGTCGAGAGCGATCTCGTCGAATACGGGGTGCGCGCGGACCAGCGCCGGTTCGGTCGCGTCATCCCCATCGTCACGACAGGCGCGCCCGTCGCCGCCCCTGCCGATCCGGCGGCGAGACCGGCGCGGGAGGGAGATGGCCTGCGGCTGCTCGATGCGGGGCCTTTCGAGCCGTCCGGTGACGGGGGCCCCCAGAACACGGCCATCGACATATTCGGCATGCTCCACGCGCAGCACCCCGATGCGACATTGTCCCTGATGGGGCCCGCCGACGCCACGGAACGCGGTACGATCCGTATCGGCCAGCTGAAGGCGAAGGCGGGCGCCCTGCCGATCGAGTTCCACCTCGATCCGTCCCTGAAGACGCAGGAAGAGGAATTCGGCACGGCGGACGTGTATCTCGACACGCGCGGGTGCACCGCCGACCCGCGCGATATGCCGGAGCCTTGCGTGGGTGCCGTGCTGCGAGCCATGGCTGCCGGTTGCATCCCCCTCGTCTACGAGAAGGGAGCCCCTGCGGAGATCGGACGGCTGCTGGGCGAGAGATACGTGTTCGGATCGTCGGCGGAGGCGGCTGGCGCGCTGCGCGACCTCATCGCCCTCGGCCCCGACGAGCGGGCGGAACTGATCGACAGGTCGCGCGCGGTCGCGATGCGCTATATCGATGAAACCTTCCAGAAGGACATGGTTGCCCGGATCGAGGAACTGACGTCTTCTACGCCCTGAGATCCAATCCCGCGCGACCGACAAGGACCCTCGATTGTCCCGAACCTGCCTCCCGGACTGTCCGGCCTCCCGGGGCGTGTCGACGTCCGTTTCCGTGATTATGGATCCGTCTGCATATAGGTACCGAAAGTCCCACAGAACCGAGAGCAGCGAATTCGTTCTGAAAACGCTTTTCCAAGCGAAGCCCGGCGACCTCTTTCCCGATGAGGTTTCGGAAAAAATTTCTTAATGAAAACAAGGAACTGTCGTGTTCAGAACGGAAAACGGTGGTTTGAGGAACAGGTTTCCGACGCAGCTCGGGACAAGAAACAGGCTCAGAATCACCCCCCGAAAACGACCGGACGTCTGGCGATCAGATTCAATAGGTGCGAGAACGTCAAAGGTCCTTTCAAATCAGCCCGATGCTGAAATTTCCGAGGGATTTTCGGGACCTGCATGCAGACGGACCCAACCGGCATGCCGTCAAGAGCCGGTTCGCAATCATGTTCGAGCATCGCTTCCCCGCGGCGCAAACTTCCCGCCACGGAACAAGATTTCCGACAGGCCCAACCCCTCGCACGAGACGACGAAGAGAAGTACTGGTGGCGGCATCTCGTCGAGAACTTCTTCCGGAAATTCAGGCGTATCGCAATGCGTGCCTGCAAAACCGACACCAGCTTCACCGCCATGATCCACGTCACAGCTTCCGTCATCGCAATGCGATGAGCGTCGACACGCCATAGAGCGTCAGCGGTCCCGCCAAGGTCTTCTCCGTCTCAAGACCAACGATCTACCGAACAATCCGGAGAACCCGCATCGCTGATTAGCAATCGAAGTCACGCGGCCCGACAGCCGACGGTTCACGGAATGCCGATCTCCGGTTCGATGCGTCAATCGAACCGGCGTCTTCCTGCTGCTATGTCGGTATGAAACAAGAACTTAAAATGAACAATTGGCGAAAATTTTCTCGGAATTGCTTATGAAAAAGTTTGATGTCTCGCAGGTGCCAGCCTGAAACATCATTACAACAGCATGCTGGTCGAACTGCTTTTCGATACCATGATACGACAGGTGCGGAACCGGGCGCTCGTTCGACAGTTCGAGCACAAGGTGCCGGGCATCAAGAGCGGGCTTGGCGACGGAGCCCCGTCCGAAGACGACCGCCCTACCCTTCCCCCGCCACACCTTTCTGCTGGATGAACAGCAGCAGATGATCTAGCAGCGTTTCGTCGATGTCGGCCCCCGCCCCCAGATCGATGGTGATCTTTCCGGCACGGGCGCGGGCAGTGATCTTACGGCCCTTGATGATCTGGGTACGCTTGAGAGTCGGAGGCGGCTTTCGTGCAGGGGCAGGGTGCATCGACGCGCCCTCCCCTTCTTCCTCGCTGAAGGACGGCAGCGGGCCGTCCTTGCGCAGGGCCTGGATGACGGCGTCGATCTGGTGGAAGGTCAGGTCGTGCGGCGCGTCGATCTCCTCGAACAGACGCGCGCGATTTTCGTGCAGCACCTTGCCCCGGCTGATGCGCGGCTCCGCGACGCCCAGCCGGGCGGCGACAGCCCGCCCCGTCGTCTTCGGATCGAGAGTTTTCGCATGCGAAAACATTTCCCCCAAGGACAGGAATTCGTCGAGCAGGCTCAGGTTCTCGCGCTCGACGTTCTCCCGGAACCGTCGGTACAGTCGGTCGAAGG
>JAUKWC010037698.1:0-14331 GCA_032356245.1 Endocladia muricata
TGAGTTCCTCGAGGATAAAGTTCAGCTGCTGTTGAGGAAACCTCTGTTGAACACTGGAAGCGAGCGGGGTGTGGACAACTCTGCCCATGCTTTACTCACCCACAAAGACATGCACGCCTCTATCACAGCATTCGACGCCCTGCTCGCTAAAACCGGCCACGGAATCATTTTCTGTAGTGGTCAACAGCTCGGCGTGTGGCTTTCGCGCCTCAAGCATGACAGCCGAGAGGTGTACGATGAGGGCAGTTATGGGGCCAGTGCGTCGAGGGGGAGCCGGCAGAAGGACTCCGTCTTTCACGTGGAGGACCAGCCGATGGTCCATGTCCGAACTCGAGGTTACTCCACGCAAAGCCCGGGTAGAAACGGATATGGCCACGTCCCAGTTACGCAATGGGCTGTTCACTTCGGGCGGAGGAACGCGTCGCTTGAAGTGCAGATTGCCCGGGTATGCTACCAGAGCAACGGGTACGTGCAGTCTTAGAACGCAGTCTGGATGAACTATATGAATAAAAACCAGCGGTTGGAGCCCGGAAAATTGGTGAGAAGAGCTGACGAAGGGAGTCGCATGAAGATGCTTCGACCTAAGCAGAAGAGCATGAAGCACATGGGCGAGCTAGTGTTGCAGGTTTCCACAACGGGGGACCTTGTGGTGGACTTGTTCAGTGGTACCTGCGGGACTGCGGAAGCATACCTAAGGCTTCTGATACACTGCCGTATCGTGGGGTGCGACAAGGATGAAGACTGCGTCAGTCAAGATCTACCGATATTGGCCAGGGCGTTTTGCAAAAGCGTTGTGAGCACCAAGTGCGACATTGGTGGCTCTCCGCGGGCTGTAGAGCTTGCCACAAGGTACCTGCCCGGCGTGAAACGGAACGTTTCTGCCAGGAGGGGGACCAGCTCTGTGGATGCTCCTGCTGGGTGTCCTTGGTATCAATGTCTACCGGACTAAATAGTCCGGTTTTCTGCGAGCTACGCCGGGGATCCCATGCCTTCCCTGCGTTATTCACTGGCATGGGTGGGCAGCTGGCCGGCGAAGAATCACGACCTGCTGTACACGCAACACCCGCTAATATTACAGGCGGTTGAAGGGATGACGGGGTCTATGGTGGTGCGTCCCGCGAGGGTGAAGTATGAGGGTGTGGGACTCAGGGTGTTTGCGGACCGCGTCTTCGCTAAAGGGGAGGCGACCATCGTCTTCTATGGGACGCTCTTGTGCGCAGACTTGCGTGATCGCACCAGGGAGAAGACGAAGATCTACGGAGGTGGAATTTTGGGAGTACACAAAGAACGTCACAACCGGGTATCTCTTCTCGTGGAAAGGCGGGCGCGGTCCCGAGAAGGTCCAAAGCATAAAGTGTACATTGAACCGCCACCATTCTGTGTGGCCGGACTTTTGAATGACGCCCGATACTTGCCTGGGGATGGGGAGGAGCAAAGTAGAGATACTTCTAGAGCGCGACACAGATACGGGGAGTTTTACGAGGATCGAGGGGAATTGTCGCAACAAGCTCTGCGTTCACTGAACACGGTTACGAGCCGTGCGATTCGTAAGATTCTGACAGGCAAGGAGCTTTTCACAAACTACGCAGGTAGGTTTAGATTCGAAGTACATGACACGATCTTCCTAAATCGCGTGTACATATACATACTTAAGCAATACATGCCTCTTTCAGAGCTAGGTCCGGCCGAGCAGGCAACAATTTAGCACCTGAGACAGACTTGGGCTCAGCTGCAGGAAAGGTCGCGCGGAAAAGTGGGCGATTATCGGTGCGCTATAACAGGAATAAGGCGTTTGAGAAGTACTGAAAGTCAGAATATGTGGGTGCGACTAGCGACAGGGGCTCAGATATACACATTTAAAAACACTCAAGCAGATGAATGGGTGAAATTTAATCTGAAAAACAATATCCATCGGCCCATGTATTTTGACATGTCTAGATCTCAGGCCTGTCACTAGTGACACCCCCGTAGTTTCAGTATTCGTTACTTTCTGGAATGCCCATTTGCAGGCTCTCATCCCCTGCCTCCAGTCCTGCCTTTGACGCTTGTGATACTTCCAACGTCGACAGGGACTCTCCGCATGTGCATGACTTTACAAGAGCCCCACTACGACGAGCAGCTCCTAGCCGGCACTTGTACTGCTCAGATCAGAACAACTCCGACGTAGTTCTGGAAGTCGTTCTTCTCATCGAGCCTCCTTCTATCCTGTCCTGCCTATGGCGCAGGTCTACATCGATGGATTCGCCGGCCAGAAAGACGAGAAGGGCTGTTCCGATGCAACGATTTCGCAAGCGCACCTACGAGCAGCGGGACGGGGAGGATGATGCCCCGGCTGCGCCTGCCGCTGGGAGTGCACCGAACCGTAACGTTAATGGAACTCAGCGCCACCTGGCAGGCAGGTTAATGGGGGTTGTGCGGCCCCAGACAGCACCGGTGGCGTCCCTGTTTGGGTCACAAGGTGAACAAACCGATGGTTCCACTCTTCTGACGACTCACGGCGCTACTATAGCACTGGAAGTTCTCCCAGGGCCGGTTGCCAACCCGATGCCTCCTTGTCGTGTGTCTACGAAATCTAAACCCAGCTCTAGCACAGCCGGCTTGACCGTCCGGCCCTGAATCGCGTCCGCTCCGTGCGTCCGAACGCCCGGCAATGCCGCCCCTGTGCCGTCTCACATCGGCCGTGGAGTAAGGAGCGCTCATCGTGGGACCTTGTCCCCTCCTGGTGCATCGAGGTGAGACCCTCTTCGTCACAACCCTCGCCAGTTCCGTCCCGGAAATGAGTTGAGACTTTCGCTGTAGTTCGCTCACAATCAGTTTCGCGTCAGCATATGAAGAAGCTACAAACCATGCTTGCTGAGCAGACGAACAAGGGCAGGCCGAAAGAGCAAGAGATTGCTGGTCTCAAGACAAGTGTCAACGATTACAAGGAGAAGATTCGTCAGGCCGACCAAGAGCTTCTTGAGGTGCGGGGGACGACTACGGCAACGCTGTCAGAATTCGTGCGACTACAAGCTGAATTCAAGGATGTGAAGCAGGAAAGCGAGAGCGTACGTGTGGCTCGTTGCATTTCTGATAGCAACCAGCAGGCCACATCCTGTACGCGACCTGGACCTGGTCAGAGTGGCAAGCGTGTGATACAAGCGGGAGGAAAGGACTGTGGAGGTGCGAAGACCTTCCAGAAGCAAACTCTCCAATAGTGCCACCGCGAAACTGCTGAGCTGGACCCAACAAATTCTGTCCCAGTCTGGATCTGAGAGGGCCCCAGTGAGCGGTGCGTGGCGGCGGAGCTTTCCACGGACGGCCTGGAGGGTGTCGTGCTGATTCGACCGGTGTTTACTGCCAACCGTAACGAGAACAAACGCGTTTCTACTACGATGAGGCGACAGCTCTGGCTGGAATGGGGCGTGCAGAGCTGGGCACATCGAACTGGTCATCCATGTTTATGGACGCTGAATCCCGCCGCCAGTGCGAAGGGGCTGTTTCAACAGGCTATAGTCCATTTCCAAGGGTGAGGCAGACAGTCTCCGACGTGATGAGCGCGTGGAAGAGAACCGCTAGGGACAATCTGTTCCAATGCCTCGGTTACTTCTTCTTTACGTTGCGGAAGACCACGTTTATATCGGACAGCGAGCGGGCGGAGCCCTCATCTCCGGCACTTGAGGCACCGGTGAAGCTGACGGGCTCAGAAGAGGAGCAAGGGACTCCAGGATTCTCATCGTGGCGACTCAAGAAGGTCAAGGATTTACCATACGGTGATTACTCTGTGCCGAAGGAGGTGTGTGATTTTGACGAGCATAATCTCCTGTTTGGAACTTCTTTGGGAAGCCATGTCGTTTACGAGTTCCGAGGGTACCATGCCCAGCAGAAAGGGACGTCCGCGTACGGATCCATAACGCAACTCGCACGCCTGGACGCCTGGCTGGCAACAGCGCCATCTTGCCTGTCGCATGTTGGGTGAGGTGGGTGCCAGCGCCAACGCACTTACAGCCTGGCGTTTTCCAAGTACCTGGGCTGGGCAGCCGCGCAGTTACTATGCAGCGTCTAAAGCGTTTTGGGCCACATTGTTCGGGAAGAGACGTCTCGGTATGGTTCTACTTTTGAGGGTTCATTATGTGAGTCGGTGACTGAGGAGATTGAACGGTCTAGTGAAGAGGATGGCGAGGATTGGTTAGCATGCGCCTATGGAGTAGCCACAAACGTCGTGAAGGTGGGTTCAGAGAACAACTTTCATGTGGCGGTACGAAAGATGTGTTGTTCGGATAACATCTCTACTATGCTTGGCGGTGTTCTTGATTGCTATGTCGCATGTGCTGACTGAAGCGAGGGACCATATGAACTTTTCAATAGCGTGTCTGGTCTCTCACGGATTTCCACCACAACCTGGAACCTTCCCTGCGCGCTGTTGTTGGAGCAGAGTACGAGGAGCTGTAGACGCCCAGCAGAGGGAGAAGGACAGAAATCGTACTTGTATGTTGGTAGCTCACCAAAGGGATTGTAGTTTTCTCGTGTGTATAATTCTGGTGCAGAGAGAATGGCGTGTCCATTGGAGGGGAGGGCTCGGGTAGGACTTGCCGTACGTGGGGGTCTCCGTAGTCTCTGTTTATGTAGAAGCGATGGTAGAACTGGTGGAGCTCAGGAAGGAAAAGGGGGGATGCGGAAATTTGATCGCACCACGTGAGCAGCCCCAATCATATCAGAGGCCTTTCACAGGCCAAACCAGGGAGAATCAGGAGCCTGACACCCTCGCCGCTGCATCTCTAGGAGCGGGACCGGACGTTCTGTGCGATTCACGTTCTCATCTGCAGACGAGCTCAAGCAAACGCATTGCAGAGTCTCATCAACAGCGTCGATTGGTGGAATACTCTGCATGTACCGAACAAAGGCATACTCGGCAGGCTGCATTGATTCACGGCCATGCATGCGGAAGAGAGACAGAACCTGGCCCACCCATACAGTTTCTGTCTGTTCTTCGTCGTCAGCGGCCAGGAGCATGAAACTGGATAGCTGCCGTTTCGTCGGGCCGAAGCTGCTATTTGCATAAAAACGCTGAATAACATGTTTCTGCATTTGGTCGAGTCGAATGCCATTCAGGTCGGGATCATGGTCGTTGCCGGAAGGACAGAACCCGCCGAGAACGGTACCTCTTTTGACGATAGTACTCTGGAGAGTGTGACGTGGGTGGACTGAATGCTCCTAAATAAGCTCGGCGCGGACAAGGTCTAGCCGCACAGCGGTGCCCTGGGCACCAACCTGGACAAGAAGATCGATGCAGATGTTGGGATCTTCTCCGCGTAGTGATTGGAGTATTGCAGCTGTGAGGCGGCTTTCTTCGTTTCCGAGAAGCGGCGCGGTGAGGGTTCTGAAGTGAGCGAGCTCGCGCAGGTACGTTCTGAAGCCTTCCCCAACAAGACGCGCCCCGTGCCCGTAGCTTACCTTCCCATGTAGAGTTGTGAGACGACGCGATTTGGTGCCGGAGCCAAGCTGCGTTTGAACGGCAGCAAGGTTTTCGGAGTTCTGGATTCCGCGGACGGTTTCGTCCATGGCTTTTGCCCTTCGCGTGGAGGTGCGACGGTAGTATTGCTTGAATGCAGTGTGATTGTGTCTATGAACACCGGCACCTAGATGTTGTAGCCTTCCGAAGTTGCGGGTGTCACCTGCAAGGTGGGTGAGGAGATGAAACTTGAGGGTCTTGAGCCTGGCGGGGTGGTGATGCCCAAAGATGTGGAGGATGGAGGCTTAAAACTTGTTGGCACGTTCCTCTAGGTTGTGCGGCTCGGCGAAGCTCCAGTACTTCTTTAGTCCCTGTCTGGAGCTGAGTCTTAGAACGTCTGGGTATTGAGTGCAAACAGACGCGAGCGGCCTGTAGTCAGCTTCACCGCAGGAACGGTCTATGGTTCCTGCGATAATTGGAAAGACCAGGTCACCGGACTTGTAGCGTTCGGCCTCCAGCATGCCACGGACTCCCTCATTTGCGTAGAGTCCGTTCAGGCGATTGCTTTTTGAGGAGGCGGAGAAGTCGACGCGTAGGCCGGGAACGTAGAATTCCCTCTGAAGGGCAGCCAGAACAGTCTTGACTTCGCAAAGGAGAGCCGTGCGGATGGTTCTGAACTGTTTCCGACTGTTGCCGGCGGAAGCTTGCGCTGTGAATGGGACGGGGGAGTTGAGCCTAAGAAATATGCAGGTCCTCATTAGCTTGGAGATGCAAAGGTGGAATCTGTGCATCTGTTCGAAACCGAAACTGGAGTGCATGTCGAGATGAGAATGGGGCGAAAGCAGCGGGCATGTTTCCAGACTGGATGGCAACCTACGCAGAGACGAAGTGGCAAGTGTTCGTTGCGCCTGTGTGGGGGCGGCTCGTGCTTGAGCCGGCCTGCCAAGCAATGCATGAGCAGCGGCGTCGGCCTCGTGGGTGGCCACTTTTCTGCGAAGAAGGATGGTGGACTGCGTGGTACGCGGTGGGACGGAGGCGGACGAAGTGACGAGATTTGAAGGTACTCCGCAACGGTGCCAGGGCTGGCTGTGTTATGTGCCTAATCGAGTGCCGATGATAACCTTTGCCTCGGGTTTCTCGGAACAGTAGCTGGTGAGGACTGGGTGACACGTGCAGAAATGATGGCAGGCATCTGACTATATGAAACCTGGTAGGACCTCTTCACAAAGAGGCGATATCAGTGAGTACAGGGCGGAGTGTAGTACAAAGATTTTGGTGTCTGGTGCACGAGTGGTCGAACAACGTGAAAGGACGTCAAAGTCTCGGTCGTCCACGGTAGGGAAGAGCTGGACAGGAAGGTAGCTAACGACGGTGTGCCGGGACATTATGCAGCGTCGGCTGGAAACAGCATTGAAGTTGGGTACAGAGAAACGCACGAAATACGCGACGAGGGCGCCGTTTTTAAGTGTAGTGGCAGATTTATCTGTTTAGATCCGTATACGACCTACAAACGAGTGAGTCCCTGACCTGTCGGTGTCCCAAATGACACCCTCGAGCCTCGTACCCGTGGCTTCTTTCGTGACGTCTTGACAAACCCGTCGGTGGACGTCAGTCTGCAGGGGATGGGCGAGGTTACGCGTGTCGCTCTGCGGGCGGTCACCACCAGGGCGGAAGGAGTGGTACTTTGTGTTAGCCTGCTCTACTTGCTTTCGCAGGATCTCGACAGGGCCCGGAAAGTACGCAGTTCCGAAAGACGTACCGCTGTGGTCCAACACACAATTTGCGGAGAAGCACTGATGGTAAACCTCCTTCTCGACAACAGCGAGTGTGAAGAAGTGACACTCTTGTGAGGAGCGAATGCGGTCTCCAAAGCGGGCGAGAGAGAATTCGGTATCCCTGAGGACAGAGATGATCTCGTCAACCGTGCGCAGGCCGGCAGTCCGCTCTACTTCGGCAATAGATACTGCGATAGATTGTATGAGAAGGTCCGTCTTCCGCGTGGTCGGTTCTGCATCAGGGTGGCACGGGAATGGGAGCAAGGGAAGCAGAGGCGCTGGAGTCTCCTCAGAATGGACGTTATCATCGTAGTGGACAGAAGGTTCTGGGGCTGGTGAGCCTTGCGGGGGAGTAAGGTCAAGCTCGACTGGTCGTTGTGGTCGGAAGTGACACTTTTGCTCGTCTTGGGAAGAGAAGCATGCGTCGGAAGACGAGCAGACGCAGTGCCGGTGTTTGCAGCGCATATTGACGGCTTGCATTGATGGCTGCAAGGAGAAGGGGTGGTGGGAGGAGTGAGAGAATGGAAAGGTAGGACGTTTTCCAAGGGTGGAGCTTTCGTCTTGTTTCTACTAAATTCAAGACGGAAGGTCTGGTCGCGATAACTCCCACGTTCACGAAATCTTGTGCAGGTCTCGTGCACGCGAGAGTGGCCAAGGTGGGAGACGGGGCCTGCCATTCGACACACACACACGCTATTGGCTGGGTAGAGAAGAGAACATCATGCGTTCGCTGACGGACACTATAACGAGAGGTGGAAATTGAAACATAGCGGTACTGTAGTATCCATATTCAAAAGGTTTTCAAAATTCCATAGGTTCTAGGGTAATTTCATGTAGGGTATGTTCGAGGCACGGCGGCGAAACTGTGGAACGCAAGAAACTGCCAGAGGTCCTATTCAAACTGCAGCAACACGGGACACTACCATGTTAACTCTGCTAAGTACCCCTGCCGTCAACAGAAAGTACTAAGCGACAGTTTATCGTGACGGCGTGCGCAGGGAAGCGGCGCGTATTCGAAACGGTATTCGCACGGGCGCGACGGATCTGACCGGGATACGAGGCGTCGTTGAAGAGTGACGATATGTGTGATGTGAGATGCGATGCGGGGAGTGCGGGCTGTTGGAGGTGGAGAGGGTGAGGGAGTGCGGGTGGTGGTGGAGTGTGATGTACAAGCTGGAAAGAAACCTGGGCGGGATGGGAGCGTTCGTTGAAGAGGGGCGAGACGTGTGGTGTGCGATGCAGTGCAGAGGATGTGGGTCATTTGAGGTGGAGAGCGCGAGGGAGTGGGGGTGATGATGGGGCATAATGGTGAAAACGTAGGTTCGTCCAAATACGCTAGAAGGACTATTCATGTACCAGTACGGAAATGCAGTAGAACTAGACCGGACGTTCACTGCGCGCAGTGAGCGTTCTGTTTAGTTTCACTAAGTGTTGTGCGCAGCAGTACTGCATTCGGAACTGCAAAAAGTGCAGTTGTAGTGGAATAGTACTAGGGATGAAGTTCCACCCGTCGCAGTACGCTGCACAGTATAACTACATCATGGAATTCCGTAGGCCGTAGTATATCAGCTAGTATTAGTAGACTCGGAATTTCAAAAAGTGCAGTTCGAAGTCTAGTATTACTAGACCCGGATGTCCACTTGGTGGGAGTCCGAGTCTAGTAATACTTGACCCGAACGTCCACTTTGTGGAAGTCTGAATCTATTGATACTGAATCTGGACGTCCACTTGATGGAATTCCGGGTGTGACAATACTAGACCTGGAACTGCGAAATGTGCAGTAAACCACGGGTATTACTCGACCCCATACTGCACTCTGTGGACGTCCGCACTCATTTCAGTAAACGCAGACGAAGACCTTTAGAGGTGATAACTAAGTCAACAACCAGGATAGCTGACGAACCTGAGTTTCAGACTTTACATCCCAAATAACTCAACTATTTTGATAACTACGTCTCATTTCCTTCGTAATCAAAACTACGGATCTCATGAGCATGCTGCTGTAGGCAATCTCTGCCAGTTTCAAGATGACGGATATAACTTTCTCTGTGTATATTTAGGAAAAAACCTGAACACATAGATTTTGATTTCTTTGCGTTCATTCGAAAAGAACAGCGAGACTGGTTAGCCACATTTGATGGTGTCCCGACAGACAATAGAAGTCTTCATTTTGTGAGGGTCAAATGGATCCCGGACCGACTATCAACGTCCAGCTGTCATTCGGTATTTCAGCTGCAGTCCTTCTGCGAGCCTGCAGAGCTCCATCCAAACCATTTCCGGCAAGTCAATCTGACAATTGTGAGCAGAAATCGTTCGCGGTCGATTCCGTACTCTGTTGGCATCCAGGATACATTTTCCAAGAGTCAACGATGCAGCAAGCAAGTACAGACGTGTTGTCTCTCCTCACCGAATCTTTAACCTCGACCTCCTTTTCCAGCCAAAGGCCTTCCTGGCGACAGTAGTTGTGCTTGTCCACCTGACAGCATGTTCCGAAGTAGTTTTCACATACTTTCGAAATGGCAATCGCAATGCTTTCCAGGTGAGGGTTTCCGTCACGGTATTTCCACCTCTTCTGTCATACATTGCCACAAACCAAGTTTGTCCCAGTACAGCTAATGGTGTAGCGTTGATACTTTTCAACCGACATGACGACCATGAGATCGGGCTTATTAGTGACCACGGTGGCGTGG
This sequence comes from Endocladia muricata, assembly GCA_032356245.1. Lineage (NCBI taxonomy): Eukaryota > Rhodophyta > Florideophyceae > Gigartinales > Endocladiaceae > Endocladia > Endocladia muricata. The sequence goes on from JAUKWC010037698.1 coordinate 9,897, forward strand.
AAACCCCCGCCAGCTATTTTCAGTCCTGACTCCTAGTCAGCAGAGCATCCTCTTCTGGATGTCTTGACAACACCAGTAAGCTTCAGGCCGTTGCTAAGAAGCACTTTAGCGGTGTCAACCGATGCGAGGTATGAGTCGTCACAATTGACTCTATCCCTGTGAAACCACAGCTCAGCCAGTCTCAGAAGTACAGATGTGGCGTGGCCACAGCAGCTTTCGAACTGTGTGTGGACAGTATCGTATGCTGCCAATGTCAGCCCGAGACCAATGCCACTGAAACCGTGCAAGGCTGACTCAATTTCAAATCCACTTTACGGCTTGCGGTCGGGTGACACGTAGTGCGGATCACAAACATATACCCAGCTCTCCACTGCACATACCACCTTAACATACCTTCAGCGACGCATTTTCCGCGAGATGGGCTGAATTTTGTGGCCTGATGATCATTAGTTGCATCGACAAAACTTTTGACCATGTTACATCTCCGATCTATAGTCCTAGCACGGCTTTCAGCTCCAGTGAGTGCGATGCAGGTGCAGAGCTGCTCGAAATGCTTGCCAGACATGATGTCACCGAACGAGCAGATGGCAGGTGCTTGCTGCTTGTCATGTTGCTCCACAAGGTGGGGCGTTTGCTGAACTGGTATCTTGTCATCAGGACCAGAATCCCGAAAAGACGTAAACTTTCACCTATGCTTGTTGTCTCAAAATACCTGCTTTCCAGTTCCCTGTTTGCCCACATATCCGTGCAGTTCAGATGGCGCTGCGAGAACATCCTCATGAAGGATTTGAATGGGGTTGACTATGTAGGGTGACAGCTCTCAGACATAATCCAGTCGATTGAGTCAATAGTCTTTGAAGGATTTGCGCAGATAAAGCCATTCACTTCTGGCATGACCTCTGCACGAGCCCATGCTGTTCCATTGGCCTCCATGACCGGGCCAGATGCATATTGACTTGTGCTCCTTGTGATATCGTGACTCTCTCCACTCGAGTGTGACGATGCCCACATCAGTGCCTGACTTGGAACTGCCCGACTGGTTTCCGAATTGCTCCCAGCTCTGAAGAGCAATTACGGTTGTCGTTTTAGCGTCGTTTTCCGGACTGTGTCCTGCCCTATTGTTTTTCAGCTGCAGTGACATGACCCTGACACCATCGGTAAGCCCCCAGCTGATGTTGACATCAGTGACGTTTCTGCCGCTGAGCTTGGACTTGTTGACAACTCTTACGGTTCTAGAGACTCTCTCGACCTTCTAATTGGCACCATACATTCTGCGACACCTTTAGTCGGAGGCTGCAATGCGAGCGCAAGTCTAAGCTCACGATTCAACGATGCAACAAGCATCAGGAGTGGGAGACACTGTTTCTGAAAACTGAGGGCTCTTCAGGATATTCGGTGGAATTCTCGCCCGTGCTGTCAGCTAATTTAAACAGCTCTAGCTTGTCTGAATTGTCAACACTCCGGGGCATCGCGTGGGCAAAAAGAAGAGGTTTAGACCCTTCCTGAAGATTTTATATTGCAACTTCAACGTTGGCCTCACATGATGCCAAACGTCCAATAGACGCTAGCGAGAGTATGTTCTCTGATCTAATTCGAAAGTTTTCGGTCTGAAAACAGAAATAACTCTGCTGCAGGAAATCCAATCTATTCCCTGAGATCTTCAATAGATTGGAACTCGATCTGACTGTATCCGGCCCCTAAAAAGACACCAATCGGTCTCTAATCTATACGATAGATCAAATGAGATGGTGGTTCTCATTGGATGCTAGGTCGTAATGCATTGGATAACCGAGTATGAGATGTTTTCCATCTAGTGTGTATTGGACATCGGACTTTACCACATACCGTATGAGGTCAACTCTGGCCTCAAATGAGGCGAGCTGACTACCGAAAAAGTATGTAACTCACATGATACGTATAATGAACATGCTAGTTGCTGTTCGTTTCGTTTTGCTTCACCCCCTTCTAAGACACCAAAACAAAGGATAGCATACCCGGTTCCACTAAGACTCTGACAGAGCAAAACTGTGGCTGAGTTCAGGTCTCTTTCTATTCTGTCCGAGTAGAGTACTCAAAGACTTGGAAGCAGATAAGAAGAACAGCGAAAGTGAACGTCTCCGTGAAACTTTAACATCTCCGCGAAATGTGGCATCATATCAGGCCAAACATCGAATAGACAACAGAGTCGCGGTAGAGTTCGTTAGGTGAGTGTAATACCCGAGATCGATTCGAAAATAGAGCAATAGAGTTGACCAATCATTGTCCAGATCTTGTCATGAAAACCATAAATAGAATCGAGAATAGACCGGTGCGCGAGTGTCTACTGGACATTGGATTTTGCCTCCTGCGAGTTTGACTCTGGCCTCGCATGAGACCAACTGACCATCCAGAAAAGTATGTACATTGGGGAGTACGTATGATGAATATGCTAGCTGTTGTACGTGTAATTACCCTCGTCTCCTTCTATCATACGAAAAACCAAACGGTAGCTTACAGCGTTGAACTCCAACTGTGACGGAGCCAAACGTTCGCCGAGTTTTTCCCCAGCTCACTCTGCCACAGGAGAGTACTCAAAGACCTTGGAGGAAATACGAAGAACAGCGAAAGAGGACGTCTCCATGGTACGTTAATACTTCTGCGAGATTTAGCCTCAGGTGAGGCCAAATGTCGCGGGAGACAAAAGTGGTCCACCTTTCCCTTCTTTTGCAGAGAGCGACGGTGACCTCTTGCTTGTCCAAGCCGACAAACTGGCATGGCGAGCGATGCAGAACGAGTCACCGTATCACGGAGCACACACATGGTCCCCTTTGCTACAGACGACGGACTCGGAGGTGGACGCTAGAGCTGCCGATGAGTGCGAATCACTCCACGAATGCGTCTGCAAACGTGAACCGCTCCTGTCGCGACTTGCTTGCACACAGCGCGGGGACCGGCAGAATCCGTTGCATGCATGCATGCATGCCTCTTTCTGGATTGTGATACGCACAGCGGGACGAGTGCGGCAGTGTGTCGGTTCGGGGATGGGAGTTGTTTTGTGACAGTGCAAAGGGCAACTGCAACGTGGAGGTTGGCGTGTCGTGTGCGAGGGCTGGTGTCGGGAACGAGACTCAGGCGCGACTGTACAAACTCCGCGAAAGCAGGGTACAGCTCTCCCCCTCGCTAACTGGGTACGCGTTATACTGCGTCAACCCAAACACAAAAGGTCTGAACAGACCTGGTGAAACGTATCTCCACGCGCCTGTGCACGAGGTGTATGCTGCCCATCGCCGGGTCGCGCAGCAGAAGGGAGTGGTTCCGGAATGTGCGCACAGGCACAGCTTCTCTGACGACGCATGGGCACACACACGCATGCAAACTTGGCGGCTCCTTGTCGGAGACCTGGTAAAGTTTACACACCGAGTGGAATACTGTGTGAACGGTTGGGCGTTGGTGACAACCGGAAACGTTTCGCATGCGGGTTTCGACACGCGGAATGTCCCTATAGCCACGTCGCCAGTCCCCCTATCCCCCACCCCCGCGAAACGTTTCCACTCATAGGCATACGTGTATACCTGTATCATCTCGGAAAATTGAACTGCATTTCTGGAATGTGGACGAGTTTTTCATTTTTCAACGCTTTCGCATCGGGTATGGGAGCGTCCCTGTTTTCGTGTCGGATGAGGAGGGAGAAGGCAGAAGAGTAGCGGACAACGTTCTGAACGCACACAGCAGCCTGTGCGGTGGAGACTGTTTTGCTCTTCATCACGGAGCGCCTGCCTGCGCAGAGAGGGTTTGTACATGTACTGCATGTGTGAGTGAAAGGTTGCCCGGACTAGTGTGCGGGACTGGAAGGAAGGGCTGTGCGTGTGCGCGTCGGAATGGAATCGCCGCTTTTGAGTCTGCACACGTGGTGGTGCACTTGCCACACCCGCAGAAGAGAAACAAGGCCCAGGCACGAGCCCTTTGGCCTCGTCTGCACTCTCGCACATGGAGGACGCGGCCAAGCGCCTGCGTCCGCGGGCATCTCTCGCCGCCATCGCGATCCTGACCCCGATCCCGATCCCCTTTGTTGCCGTGCTCGTGCTGCGACCTGTATGACACCTGTCGTACAGTATGTGCGGGGACAGCGCCTTTTGTGTACAACCCTCCTCCGTCCTCCGCGTCGTCCCTCTGTCAACCTCCGTCACGCACGCGCCCACACCCGCACCGCTCGCCGACCGCACCACCGACCACTTTTCTTGCCACTTTGCGAGGGCGTACCGCGTCGCCCACACAACACACACACCAGGTATTCCAATGTACTGTACCACGCCGCGTTGCCCGCGCTGCCGCGCAGCACCGCTCCTGCGCCCCCGTCCGCAAGGGACGCGTCACAGCGTCCCGCACGCGCCACGCACGAGTCCACGTCGGTGCCGTCGCGCGCATCCGCAGCGGTCTATTTTCGGGGCGGGGGGGG
>JAUKWC010037709.1:0-14324 GCA_032356245.1 Endocladia muricata
TAGCTGCTCCTCGGCTCCTTGTTTGCCTCTACGGCGCCGTCTCCCGTTCTCTCCGCCGCCGCTGCATATTTGCATGGCCTCGCATCCCCGCTTCGACATCTGCTGCCTTCGTGACGCACGCTTGGCGCAGCAAGCACGACCTCGGGCGATGAGTCTCCGCGATGGTGCCGGAGGAGTGTGTTGTCTTCTGCTCATCGCCTGGCGGGGGATGCACGTGGCAGACGACGTCGGAAGGGTGCCCGGGGCGTCAGCCGTTGTCGGCCGGACGATTGGGCAAGGCGCTCGCCGAGGCGCCCATGGCGCTGCGCGTGCTCGACACGACGTCGTGGGTTGGATATAGAGCAAGGGGCTGGAAGGGGTGTGAGGAGCGGAAGGAGGGTCTTGAGAAGGTATTGGGGAACAACAGGCGGGCTCTGTGGGAATCAAGGGTGCTGCTGCAGAACGTTTTTCAGCGGGCGGTGGAGAATGTGTGCAGTTGGAGGTTTTCGGCGTGGTGGCGGTCAGCGTGACGAAGTTCGAGTACGCGTCGGGAAAAATGGGGAACACAGGCATCAGGCTGATTCTGGGGATTGTGTTGCTTCGTGTTCAAAAGGACAACGCACCTGAAAGCAGAATGGAGGGGTTGTTGTTTCGACGCGGCGGGTGGCCAAAGCGAGTTATGGGGTTGAAACTTGGTCGCTCGTTTTGCAGGTGCTCAGGACCCTACCGAAATCACGGCAAAGAAGACCGTTTGACACGCCCTCTACACCTCTGAGGGTTGACATGTATACAAGACGCACGCAAACGTTGCGCATTGTGGTGTGCATTTGGCCCCTCCAAGTTGGCTGTCCAGAGCCGATGCTTGTATTGCTGAGACAATGAATGCGCGATGTCGGTGCGACGGATCGCGCACACGGCAAACGTGGGCTGCTACGAGGGAAAGGTGGCCGCAAAGTGGAGTTCTCTTCTGTGGGTTTTGTGTGTCACTTTGTTCTCGGCGTTGTCGAAACGACGCCCTTCTCGATGTGAGCTCCACTCGACGCGATCTCGAGCCTTCGCTGTCGGTACACTGTCCCGTTCGCGTGACCTCTGCTTTCCACGAGAGAATCTGCTAAGCAGGATGTCGACCGCAGTAGCGTGCAGGTCGGATATCTTCCGCGTCATATTGCAAAATTTGCGTAGAGATGGGACCCATGGCAGCAAGGACTCGATATAGGCCATGGAAAGGTGTGCTTCGCCCAGAGCGGGAAGACCGATGCAGCCTTCTGCAGCGCACGGTTGTCGTTCCATGCGCTTGACGCAGGAAGTCGATACTGCGAAAATCCTTTTGTGCGCAAGAAGTGTGTAAGCCAAACGTACATGCGCATATCATCACTAAGTGGGCAACAGAAACTTCCACGTACACGGCAGTGACGCACGCGTATACGATACATTCCACGGTTCGTGCCTCGTATCTCGACGGACTGGCAGGCATGAGCCAGGTACGGCCCGCTGTGAGGGGCAGGAGTCAGAGTAGACGACCATATGATGCAACAGCCATGCTGGCAAGTACGTAGACTGCGGGCAACTAATCGTAAAGCCATGCTGCACAGCTGCCGAGGAGGCACGCGCACTCGACGCTAGTGCCAGTGGCACGTCTGCTCAAAGAAGAAGAGTTGGTACATTTCACTGGAGGGAGAGACAGACGGCAACGGAACGTGGACAGGGCGCCACGTTTTGTTGCCATGCGCGGCGCAAAGAGCTTGCGAAAGAAGCTCGGGGATCGCTTTGCTGCAGTCTGGGCGACAGGACAACGACTGCAACATAAGGCGCTGAATCAGGCGCTGCAAACGTGCATCAATTTGTCTTAGTTGATCACAAAGATGACTAGCAGTTACCTTCATGATCAACTCATGAGGGGAGCTGAAATTCATCTTGATTTCGCCCGCGTGTTCATCAGAGTATCTTTTCTGTCTGGGTACCCTCCGCGAGTTCGGTTTGATACGCTTTGCGCTCCTCGTGGGCATCGTCGTATACTTTGACGAGTGAGTCTCTAACGGGGACAATGCTTCACATTTCGCAGCGTCATCAGGAGATCGCCATATAGACCCCTTACAGTCAGCATACACGCCCGGCGCTATTGGACGTGTTAGGCCCATGCATCGGCATTCCGAACATGAGACCCCGAAGATGGTCCGGCTTGGCTGTGGAGACAGTCTCTTGTAGCACTTCAGAGAGATCGGAGGCAACGAGGAAGTAAGACATGGATATGGCTCCCTCGTCTAGGCGCAACAGAACCGGTGGATCAGCCGAGGGATCAGTCTGCGCGAATCATAGTTCACATAATCGGTACGACTTGCAGATTGGACGCAATCTCTTCGCTTTGCGCTGCTTGTGACTATCCCCGGTCCAATGGCACAATTCTCCCAGCTTCGAGTGTCGATTTGTTTGTACGATACTTACCTGCGCCCGAAGCGTTTATCGTCCGCACGTAGCCGGGGACGACGTCAACGAGAGAGGACAAACTTATTTCCGTTCTCGTATGTTACTTCCCACATCACGATGCGTCTAAGGCTTCAGTTGTATGTCTACCACGCCGCGTGCCAGAAAGTAAAGCGCCTTCGTCAGCCAGTGTTTCCTGCCATTGTTCAGTGCTGTGCGAAAAACCAGCTTGCCGCCCCGCGACGGTATATCAGAAGATGCAACTGCATTCTGGTCTCCACGTTTCTCTCTCTCGTCTATGTCTGAACTCGCGTTCATACAGTGTGAAGGGGGACACAGGGGCTGGCCTGTTGTCAAAATTAGGGATGACTCATACCCGGCCTGAACATAAAACATTCTTCCACAGTCTGCCCAGAAAAATTGAGGCCTAATGTCATGTTGGTGAGAGTTATACCAAGTTGTCAGCACTTGGCGAAATCGACTGCCCAACGCGTAAGCGTCGCCCCCGAGGCCCACAAGTAGCTCCGCATGACTGCCAGTGCTGACCAAATGAGGAGGCTTCGATATCCTCAGCCGAGCATCTCACCTTGTTTCCGGAATAGCACCACAGGAGGGAAGACCCGGATCAAATAATCGCCTTTAAGCTCCACCCTTCGTTCTCAAATTTCCCACAACGGATGTACAATCCCCGCCTCGTTCGGGGCAAGGGAATCTTTTCAGTATTCTTGCCCTCAGCATTCAGCGAGAGAAGGTCAGATGAAGTGCAACACTCGATTGATGATGATCCTGAGACAGTTTGCTCGCTTAGCAAGTTCTTGCATGCGACCGATAGCACTTTTGCAGGTCTCGACACAACTGCAGCCATGAAATCGATTGGAGCTGCCCTTCGATGGGGTCTTCGACTTCTTTCTCGGGTTGTGGCCGATTGGCTCGCGAAAATAGGATTTGGCAGCACAGTGTCCCGGGTTTTCGACGTGCGAGATATGTACACATGGCTGGGCTTGCTGTCCTCTTTTCGGCAGACGTACGGGTACGACGTTGGAGATCGATTTTGACGAGCTCGCTGGTAGGCCACGGAAAGACGCCTGACCTCCAGGCGGTACGGGTGAACGGTTGTCCGTGAGCGGAGATGCCAGGTTTGCGACAGGCAACAACGATTTGCCCTTACACCAGCGGCTCTGTCCGCGTTACATCGACTTTTGGAAGCTTGCTTCTGCCATGCGGCATGGCGTCATCGATGGTGGTGGAAGTTCATGTCGGACTGCTGCAGTTGAGACGGCTGCTGGAGCGGAAGAATGAGGGTGGAGTAACTTCCATAGCGAGAGATGTGGCTAATGACAAGCAGCCTCTTGGGTGCTCGGCAAGACAAAACGAGCGCGGCATGGTGTTCGCATGGAATTGCATTCCCTTGGAGGGGTGAGGTGGCATGGGACGATTGTTGATCGCGTAGCGTCTTGCGGAAAGCAGGGGGACTTTTTTTTTTGATGATGCCGTAGTCAAGCGTGCGTGAAGATGAGAGCGGCGTGCGAGATGTTCGAAGGTTGAGCAGTGCGAGCGGAAGTCAGGCTCAAGCTTGATTGCGTCCTCTGGGTGGTCGCAGGATGCATCTCTAGTGTCCAAGGGTAGCGGGTTGCGCGTGATGATGGAGGTTACAGTGGAATGGATGTGCGTCATGCCGGACATACTGTCGGTGACCGGGCGACCACGAGAGAAGAAGCCACTGATATCGACTGGCACATCAGGGATCAGTCAAAGTTCGGGCGCTGGCAAGAACAAGGCGGAGATGGTTACCGATGGGGCCGATGCAGGTGTCGTGTTCCAAGACGAGGAGATTCTGGACTTACAAACAGGCTTCGGGCTCAAGATGTAGGTCAGGAATAACCAGTTTGTCTCTCATCGAAGCTCATGTCGTTGTCTTCTGCAACGAATGCCGACTATCGAATGTTGTACAGTACACAGTAGATTACAGTTTTTGGCTGGGTCTTGTACACGAAAACCACGCGTCAATGTGTCAATGCCGCGTAGCAGATCGAGTGTCTATTGGACATTGAGTTTTGGCTCATATGAGGTCAACTCTGGCCTCATATGAGGCCAACTGACCACCGAGAAAGTATGTAAAATATATAATACGTACGGTGAATACGCTAGCTGTTGTACGTGTAATTTATCTCACCCACTTCTATGATATCAAAACAAAGGGTAGCTTACTCCGTTGCACTAAAACTCTAACTGCGCAAAAAGTTCGCTGAGTTTTTCTAGAGCTCACTATGCCAGAATAGAGGACTCAAAGACCTTTAAGTAGATATCAAGAACAGCGGAAATGGACGTCTCCTTGACCCTTTCATATCTCCGCGAAATTTGGCCTCCTATGAGACAATTTGACCTCATATGAAGCCAGATGTCCTGTAGACACTAGTCACCCATGGAAAATGCAAGTCAGTAGCAACGCAGAGGCGACAGGGAATGATTCATGTAGACAGTTAACTGTATGGATCTATGCAGACAGGGGAAATAGCAAAAATTCCAAACAAAAGGTAATAGCGACAAGTAGAACTTTTCAAAGTTTGCAAGCCTTTTTTTTTTGCCAGATTGCGTACTGCTTTCTTTTTGTACTTGGCCTCATTCATTCAGTACAGTACTACAAAGTCGAACTTATATGGGGGGGTTAATTGTCTCATTCAAATGAAAAACAACATCGATTCGATATTTAGCCTCACGTGAGACCATATTCCCTCTGAGATCAAAGTTAAGTCCACGGAGATATTATAGGGCCAACGAGACGTTGTTCACTTTCGCTGTTCTTGGTATCTACATGAATCTCGTCGACTACTCTATCCGGATAGCAAGGAGCTGTAGAAAAGCTCAGAGAACTTTTTGGCACAGCCAGGGCTTGAGTGCACCGGAGTTTGCAATCTTCCAGTTTGACATCATCAGGGAGAGAAGGTAAATTGCATGCACAACACATAGCAATTTCATTCTACGTACTGCAAAATGTACATATTCTTTCGGTGGTATATCGACCCCATTTCATGTCAAATTTGAGTTCATATACGGGAGAACGCAATATCTGATAGACACTGGTAATTATTCCTTCAGACCTATCCTAGTCCAGTCATTCGTTTCACATAAGCCTAAGTAGGTTTGGGAAACTAACTTATGTGGTTTGCAGTTGGAGAAAGCGACAATATCTGAGGGTTAACTTCTACTATAGTGTATCAGTACAGCAGTATGTCTCTTCGCTAAGCAAAAGGGATAGCATTCAGGGGGTCCAGTTTCCTCCATTTTGTACGGATAACGCTTAGGAAGCGCTTTTAGACCGATCTAGTTAAAATACACGGTCTTGCTATAGACACTTGACACTAATATTACATGATACGTTTGGTTAACACATCGATGTCCTCGGGCTGCCTCCGATTGGAGTCGAGCTTTCCTGTTAGTTTCTCCGGGACAAATCTGTGTATTGTCGGGGTCTACCGTGTATGAAAGTGTATTACGGAGAGAAGAGCCGTCCCTGTCGAGATACTTGTCTGCTGCGTGCGACCGATAACAAGCCATCCAAAATAGCATCGATTGAACAGCACGCGAAATATGTTCCGTCGTTGCAAGTGGATTCCTTTCTCCGGTCCGCACGTATCATTGTCTGCCTATCTCTCCATTTTGAATCACTAGATCGGAAAGAGGCGTAAAACGTTTGCAAATTCAGACTACAGCTCTCCAATTCTGACTCTGACGGTGTCAAAAGAACTCCTGTATTCGTAAAAAAACATACTATACATGAGTAGAGTTATCCAAGCTGTAGATACTGGATTTCGAATTATTGGAACATGCAGATTTACTCCGCTGGGTTTGTTTAAAGAGGTCAGTCTTTCGCCGAAGATGGTGGACCCTTCATGTGTTCTGTGTGGACGGCAGAAGTCTAATTTACGATCCTGTAAACTGGGTAAGAGGCCACGGACAGTATGCGCGGGACTCTACGATTCTCGCATGTATTCTGTACTGGTTTGGAATTGCCTCTTAACCGCAGTTATAGTCTGGGGCATACCGCAGAGACTCGGTGCTTATGAATAGCACTTCTAAGAAGTAGATGTATGAATGTTTTGGACTGTTTGTATCGGCGTAGGTGTCACGGAAATGTGTAAAAGACTTCGTACAGACGACTGAAGCTTCTAGAAATATCCACAGTAGGACTGTGTTGTGATTTGTGGGTAATGAGTTGTACCTTTTGGAATTGACCAAGTTTTTTCGTTTAGGGCACACTTCAATCATCTCTGATAGCCATACGTACTATAGACTATTTTTTTCAAGCCATCCAGTACACTACGTGTAGGTGCAGTGTGTGGAGGGCTCAAAATGTCTGCGCATGGGCTTCGATAATCAACACCTTGTATTTTTTGCCACTCACTCTATAGATGCTTGGTAGCACATTCAGATCGGTGGTTCCCAGATCGTGGGTAGGGACCATAGCGCTACTAAATCGCGAACGTATCCAATCTACAATCAACTTACCCGACGGCCGACAGTGTAACGCACCGATACGACGCCGTAACCTTTCGCGCATCACAATGTATTGAGCCGCCCGTCAAATTTGTAAGTATGGATGTATTTGGAGTTTTAGTTTATTTAATTAGTTATGTAGAATTTCTCGGCCATGTGCCAGGATAATTCATACTTCGAAATATAGTTTAAAACTGCAATTATGGTCAGCTGACTCGAATTAGCCGCCAGCATAAAAGCTGGTTTGTATACGGGTCCCAAAAGCTAAGTTACGATTTAAAATTGGTTTCCCGGGAAAAAAGTAGATGAAACTAGAATCTGTGAATATCCGACAAGTGTGCGCCGCCTGCCAAGCTTCTTGCTACTCACTTCCCTTTTCCATTTCTGGCGATCGTATTCCTCTTGGCGATACGCCACACATCTGCGAGTGATCACGACCAGGATTTTCACGCGAGTCTTTAGGTATCTCTTGGTGAGAGTGTACTGTGGTCATCATATCGATGCGTGGCACTTCGTGTTTGTTCATTCTGGCAGGTTTGCAGCGTACTTGTTATGAGCTCCGTTTCGATCATGGAAAACGCCCCATCTGCGCCTGGTGACCACAAGGAAGTCTGCTTCTCTTGTTATCATTGATGGTACACCATCCTGATGACAGATGAAGAAGCTGTCGTACGATTCATGTCGGTCGTGGAACTGCCTACGTGCACTGATGCGGAGGACGCCATTAATTAGATTCGAACTACTCACGCTCACTAGATAGACGCCAGCATTGTGACTCTCTGCACCGAAATACTATCTTTTACCTTGGATACTATGCAATACCTCGGTTTCAGCCACTTTTTGTGTGTTGCATAATTGTGCTGGGTAATCCTGGATCGATCTCCTTTATTTCCAGATCCCATCAGCTTGTGGGAGCTTTCCCAATGACGGAAAATATCTCTTACTCTACTTTTCCGCACGGAGAAAGGAGGTACCGAACATTGATGTTATCGCACGCCCAGAGCCCTACTTGGGTCGCTATGTAGTGAGTATGGTCTAATACCGTCAGATGTTGCGCAACCTTCCGAAACGTACTCGGGGGAACTGGGTCCCGGACTTAACTAGTCGTTCTCGGACCTTTCGCATTTCTTGTAGACGTCGCAGAAGCTCACGTACTCGTGGGAGAGCGAGCGGGTGGAGCGCTCTTTACGGGCATTTGAAGCGAGGTGAAGGTTAATGACATGACAGAAGGAGAAAGGGACGTAGGAATTCTCACGGAACGAACCCAGCAACGTCGTGGATCGTGCGGATCGTGGATACCCTGTGCCGAGTGAGGTGCACGGCTTTTGAGACGGTAGGGTATAGTCTGGAAAGTCTTTCGAGATAGATATCCTGAAAGTATTTCAATGATATCAGGCTGAGCCGGATAGGACGTGTGTGTACGCGCCCATCACGGTACTCGCAGGCCTGGACGTTTCAATAGCATCTGGAAAACTCTCTCGGCAGGATGGTTACGGCCAGAGGGGCCAGTACTAACGCATGGACGGCCCAAAGTTTGGCAAGTACCTGCTCCTGGAAAGCGCCTATATAGTAGCTACCGTTTGCGGAATCTCATGCCGCATTTTTCGGCGAGAGTTGTTTTCGTATGGTTTTCTGGCTCAATGGAAGTTGTATGAGTAAGATATGTAGGGGGTACGAAACAGTCCGGTTAGGGTGACAGCGCCAGTGTGATTGCTGGGGCCGGTCGGGTTGCCACGAATGTGCTTAAGTTGAGTTCAAAGATCAAGTTTCTCGCGCCAGTAAGAAGGACGTGGTTTCCGTGCGATATCTCTAGAATGCTCGGCAGTGTCGTTGATTGGTACAATGAAAGTAGAAACTCAACTGAGCGACCTGATGAATTTTACAATGGTGGGCATGGACTGTTACGGATTTCGGCCTCAACTTCGGATCAATCCCCGCGCACTTTGTTGGAGGAGAAGATGCGTAACCGTCTGTGCATAGACACGGGGTGCGGGGAAACAACTAAACCTGGTTGTATGTTGTCACCTCATGGAGAAGACTATAGATAACCTGTTGTAACTACTATTACCGAGACGACTCTTGCAAGTGGAAGGGAATCATTACGGTAGGACCGGTGCTACGTTGAGTTTCTGTAGAACCTGGTTTTGTAGAAGTTTTGTTAGTGACAGTAGATCTGAGGCGTAAAGTGGAGGATGGAGAATTTCGACCGCCTCAGCTCAGTTGTCCCACGGACGGTGGACGCTCGCACACACCAAAGAAGAGAAAAGATGGAGCTTAATATCATTGTAGTCTCAGGTCCTGATCCGAGATAGATTTTGCCGTACTACATATGTTCTCATTAGTGGACCACTACATTTAGATGCCACACATCAGGTTACCAACAGCGTGGATTGAGGCATTACAATTCATGTATTGAACAAAGCCATAACCGATGGGTTACAGTGAATCACGATCATAGGTACGGAATAGGACGAGAACCTAGGCTGCTGATAGAGTAGTTCAGTGTTGTTGTTCGTCAGCACCCGAGAGCACGAAGATAAGTCTTTACAGTTTTATCGGACCGACGCTCCTACTTACATAAACACGCAAGAAGTACGTATTTTTGGATTGAGCCGAATCGACTGGTACTGAGTTCGGGACGGCAGCTATTGACACGAGAATGGGAGCCGCCTAGAACGTCTGCACGTTTGGCAATGGTAACGTGAGAAGTTTGATAGGGGTGGATCGAGTGTTGCTGGAGATGCTGGGAGCGCGGAACGCGTCCGACAGAACATTAACGGCCTGAAAACCTAGCTGCACCCGAGGGCAGCTGTATGTGTCTGATGATTCTCTACGTAGGGGGAGGAGCATAGCGGCAATATGGCGGCATCATTTGTTTCCAGGAAGCGGCATTGCGACGGTTCTCAAGCGAGCAAGTACGAAGAGATACATTTTTGAGCCCCCCTGACAGGGGACTCTTCGTGCCCGTCGTGAGCAATCCTGTCACGATTTTTTGGCGCGACATGATCCTGAGAAGGAAACAACTTCAGACTAAAGGGCACCAAGTACTTTTGAGTGCTGCACTTGCAAGTTCGTGTTGCGTATAGCTGTTGCCCTTCGCTTGAAGGCACTGCGGTAGTCTAGCTTGAAGCCACCTTGAGCTTGTTCACGTATACCCACATATAGATGTTGTAGGCTTCCGTAATTGCGGATGTCATCCGGAAGTTGGCCGACGAGATATAAATTGAGGGTCTTCGGCCTAGTCACGAAGTGATCTTCAGAGATGTGGGGCACCTCGGATGTCAAATTGTTTACGAGATTCTCTTGGTTGTGAGTCTCGGCGAAGCTCCGGTGAGCCTCTCGTCCCTGCCTTGACGTTAGTATTTGAATATCCGGGTGCTGGGAGTAAGTCGATGAGAGGGATGCGGAGTAAGCTTCATCACAAGAATAATCTACTGATCCTGCGACACTGCCAAAGATCATTTGCACGCGGTGGCAGTCTTGGGCCGCCAACATGCCGCGGACTACTCCATTTTTGTAGAGTCCGTTCAGAAAATTGCCTTTTCCTGAAGTAGAGAAGTTGACATGTAGGCGGGGAAAGTAGAAGTCCCTTCCACTAGCAACCAGAACTATATTGACGCCATGAAGAAGCGCAACGCCGTGAGTTGGTAATTTCTTCCGACTGTTGCTGTCAGAAGCTTGGTGTAAGAACCTCACGACAGAGTGGAGCGTAAGAATTATGCCCTTCTTTACCAGCTCGGAGATTCCGAGGTGGAAGTTGTTCCGCGGTTTGAGACCAGAAATGAAGCCTATTCCGAAACGGAAATTAGACCGCAGGAGAGGGCTTATTTTCAGAAAGGATGGAGAGGGCCGCAGAGAGGAGTCGCTGAAGGTTCCCTGCGCTTGTGTGGTGGAAGTTCGTCCCTGAGCTGCACTATACCCCGAGGATCGAGCGGCGGTTTCGGCCTTGACTTTGGCAAACTTTCTGCGGACATAGACTACGGATTGCGCGGTGTGCAGCGGCAACGAGGCGGAAGGTTTGAGGAGAATTAAACGGCTCGCGGAACGGTGGCAGGATTGAGCGGTGTTTCTGACTGCGCGGGTGCTGGCGATGTCTTCCGCGCTGGGTTTCTCACAACACAATCTAGTCAGGACGAAGTCATGCTCCAGATAGGATGGACGGTGTCTGTGCATTAGAAGTCCAGGAGGGGTATTGTCATGCGTAATTGTTTGTAGAAAGTGTAGAGCCGAGTGTACTATAGAACGTTTATGTCTGTGGTGCGCGCGTAGTCGAAGAAGGGGTAGTATCGTCAAATGCTTCGTCGTCCAAGCTGTGGAGGAGCTGAAGACAAAGACTGTCAAGACTTTGTGCATGGGCACTCTGGAAAGTCGGCGAAAACCGGCAGTAGAGTGATGGAGAGGAGGGCGCGCGGAGTAAGCATACACGGCGCTGTATGGAGGTATGATGGGGTACTCGCCTGCAGAGTTATGTATACGAACTACTTATGGCATAGTTCCGGACGCCCTCGTGTCCCACATAACACAACCGAGCTTGCCACTAACATCTTATTCCTCGCGATCTGGAGAAGGTCGTTTGCACATATAAGTGTGTAGAGGGTGAGCCAAGAGATGAGTTTCGCTGTATGGAGGTCATCACCGTAGTGGAACCAGCGAGACTCTACATTAGCTTGCGCAATTCCTTGTCGCAGCATCTGGACGTAGTCCCAGAAGGAAGGCGCTCCGAAAGACGTGCCTCTGTGGTCCAGAACACGAGTTGCAGAGAAGTCACGTTGGTGAAGCTCCTTCTCGATAACTGTGTATATGAGGAAGCGACATTCTGTGAAGAAGAAATGATATTTTTGAAATGCGCAGGAGAGAAGTCCAGGTGTGCCAGGTTTGAGACGGTCTCGTTGGCCGTGCGCGGCGCGGTATTACTCTCAACTTTGGGGATAGAAACTGCGGCATAGTGCTTGGGGAGGTCCTTCTCTTTTGTAATTGCCTCTGCTTCCAGTCATACTCGAAATGAGGTTATTGGAAGCAGAAACGCTGGACCAAGATCGGAAAGGGCGACTTCCACTGAGTGTACGTGATGCTTTCGCGCAGATGAACCTTTCCAGGAGGTGTGAACGAGCTGGTCCGGTCGCTTTGTTTGAGAGCCTGACTGTAGCTCGTAGTCGGAAAGAGAGTGCGCGTAGGGATACACAGAGACGGAAGGCGAAAGCTTGCACCACATATTGATCACGTGCGAGGAGGGCTGGGAAACGAACGGTTGGGAGTGCAAGTTCGAAACCGATAGCGACGACATTCTCCTCAAGCAGAACTGTCTTCTTCTAATTACTAAGAACAAGATGGCGGGTCCGGTCGTGAACACTTCTGCGTGCAGGAAACCTGAAGTTCGTCTTGTGAACGCGGCACTGGTCATGGTGGAAGATGGGCTCACCATTCGACATGAACTTTGTCTGTTGGCCGTCTAGACCAAAGAGTATCATGCATTCGGTAAGGGTTACTCCAACGACAAATGGGGATTGAAATAGAATAATGATGATACATCCCTCATTGCCGGAATGTCAAGACCCCGTGCGGTTTCGGATTCTATCGAGGCAGGCGGCGAAACTGCGGTACCCGATAACACGCCGCAGGCCGCATTTCAATCGTAGCTCTGCTGGTTGTCACCACGTAATATCTGGGCCAATATCTCCGTCTCAATAAAATTTCATACAAGACACGCTTTTCATTCTCTTCAATGCGATGCCGTGTACAGGTGAATAACGCGACTTCGGTCCACTGGGACAAGTATATATCATTTCATGGTTGTCACACGGTTATCGCATAGGATTGAGGAGGTTGGGATGAATGCATGGTGCTCTTCAAAAGTGACGAGAAATGGAGTTTGGGATGGAAAGTGAGAAGGGTGGATTCTTGAAGCGGAGGGAACAGGCATGAAACAGCGGGTGCTGATTTGAGGCAAAGATGCCCAGTTAGGCGGAAGCTCTTCTGGGATGCACAGGGTCGTGAGGCAGAAGCATGACGTCTGAGGCTGGACGTGCAGGGCGGAGTGGGCGTAGCTAAATCCAAAGAGAGGGATAGACTGGGGATAATGGTGAAACGAAGGAATGCAAGCCCGCCCGGATGTTCGGTGAGATGTGTGGTATTGCGGAACAGTGCCAAGAAATACGGAATGGAATGGAACGTAGAGATTGTCGGGTTTTGGAGTAGGAGGAGGGTTTAGCAGAGGAGGTGAGTTGATTTGGCACATGGACGCTAATTCCGGCGTATTCCAAAATTTGACGAATATTGCACATTTGCGAATATGGAAACGTAGTCAAAGTACATGACACCTGTACTGCATGCTGCTCAATGCGGATTAGTACTGCGTTTTTGTTCTTCGAAGTAAATGCGGACCTCCACCAGGTATAGTAGACCGGTAGACCTTTCACATACAGTACACAGTACGGAATGACATAAAGTGCTGAATTCCGGAGCTTCCTAAAAAGTTGAACTCGTATGGTATGGTGATTCTTAGCACACATGCGGACTTCCCGAAACATGCTTTTAGCTGTAACGTCTAACCAATGTCTGCATATACTACATATAATTCATATCCCAGTGAAATACACAGCTCGTACTGTGAAGTGTGCAGTACACGACAGCTGCATCTTTCAGCTTCTGTACCTCGATTGCGCACGACTACCTATTGGCTGCCTCTTCCAGATGATCTTGCTTTGTACCGTCCATACTCTTCACTAAACTACTGGGCGCCACTCCAGTAAAGACTATGGTGTGCACCATACGTCATGTGCAGCTGTAAGAAACTGAGAACTTGCTTCGTAACGTTGAGCTGCTCTGGGTACCTAGCATTATTCCGACAGGGCATGCCGAGAGAGGATGTGAAAAAATTGCGCTCTACATTTCTTGACAGTACTATCACTATCGTGAAATGCAGACGAATACTATCTTCAAGGCCACGTACGAAGTACCAGATTACACAAATGCGAGTGGACGGCGTCAGTTTAGTGCGTGATGAGTATGAAACGTTTTACTCCGTCGCAAGAGTCAAGCGTCCTACTTATGTCCGTCGCATTGCTTTGGGGTAGGAATGCCTGCTCCTTGCATCCTCCTGTCACTGATCACCATCGAGCAAACGAATCCATATATCTAGCACGGCGTAGGTTACGAAAAAGTGTTGCCAATTGCAGCTGAACGCTCCGGCCTGCAGTCGAGTTGGTGTCAGGTGACAAGGAGCACCTCTTTTTCGGTTTTCTACGGCCACCTGTCCATTGAAGGACGAAGAGACAGCATACCCCCAACCTCCACTCCACCTTTGCTCTAGCCAGGCTAGAAGGCACCCACGGAGGACGGGACGTGCATACTTCATGAGCTAAATAGGTCGCACTCGAATCACACGAGGCGCAGGAGCAAAGTAAAGTCCCGGAAGGTGTCAAAGGGAGCTT